>JAAAKE020095356.1:0-19647 GCA_010014785.2 Anisolabis maritima | reverse complement strand
TCTCCTTTTGGAGCCATTTTCAAGAGTTTTGTGTTAGGAAGTGATGGTGGAGGTGGTTTGTTTCTGTTTTCGGGCTCCAAAAGGAGAGCCGAAACGTCGAATTAATCTCAACAATCAACGCCAACCCTAGAAAACATTATTCCACATATATATATATATAATTTGTATTTAAATATGCCATTATCTATTATTGTTACATTATAACACACATTCTACAGTATTGATATTGATGTTCTCGTTAAAATAACAACTTGTCTAATTTTTTCATTATAAATGAAACAAAATACATATGGTATATAAGATTGTGACTAACTTTATTCAAATTAATTTGATCTTTAGTCTCATGATGAAATAATCAATTTTTTTTCGAATCCTCTCCGCGATCAAAAAGCATATATTTAGGCTGGTCTTGCCCTTTTTACATTCGGAGTTTGCTAATTTAAATTGTTTTGACCTTTTTTACATGATTAAAAAGGCCTTATTTTGCCAACGAGAAATAAATTTGCCTTGGGAACTCCATAAATGCCTAATTAATATTTGACCCTGGACCCCCTATCTCTTCTGCCTGTGTTTTTCTCCATAATTTTTTTTGGAATAGAAAAAAAAACATACTCAGCTGCCTTAAAAATTTTAATAATTATTTGTGCTAATAATAATTTTTCAAGTGTTATTTTTTTATCATTATTAAAATTTACCAGTCCAAAAATAAAGAAATATTTAAAAAATTATTTCCAGTAAATAAAATATAGGAAAATAATATTTTAAATAAAAAAAAATAATAAATATCGCAAGTAATATTAGTTTAAAAATAAATATATTGGTAAAAAGAATAAAAAAACGGCGTTTTGTCAAACTTTGAAGTGGAGAGGAATAAAACACCTGAAACTTCATATAGGGCCCCCCCAAAATTAGAATATTGAAAAATCCTATCTCATCCCGCGTCTAGGTCATGAACGAAATATAAATTCAAAATGATTCTACGTTAAGCGGTCTGAGTTGAGGTTTGATCGTCTATTATTAGTTACGATTTATATATATTAAGATTTTCTTTTTCTTTCCCATTTAATTTTTTCCACGATCATAAAATTACTATGTTATAGAAGAGTGTAATTGAAAAAACAATATATAACTCATTTAGTAAAGAGACATGTTCTAAAACAATTGATGAATTCGTTAACAAAAGTAATTATAAATTGAATATAAAGAACTTTTATATCCCCATAAAGCAAGGGTTTAATATGATGTTAATTATTTACCGTATCAAATGGAAAGTGACGTGTTTCGGAATGTAATTAATGATTATTATATGTCCTTCAAACTTAAATTCTAACTAGTGACCCATTTTATGATTAAAAATATCGATGCTAAAGAAAAATATTTTCTCAAATTGGAGAAAGAAAAATTAAAAATTAAGACCAAGTCAGATCCTCTTGGATGATTTCATACGCACCGCGCAAATACACACAGATATTCAACGTCAAAATTATCGGAAGCAGAATGGAATGGGAAAACTCTCTCCACTTGAGTTGGCGAATTTCGTTCTATTAGCAAAAAAGGTCTTTTTTGAGCCTTAATCCAGATAGAAGAAAAAATAATGTTTTCTCAAAAATCTTTTTTTTTTCCTCTATTTTATTTATATTACTTTCTCTCTCTGTCTGTATGGACAATATCTTATCATTTTAAAAACACTTTTAAAAATGAGCTAGAGATTTAATACAAAATAATTTCAAAAAACTTATTAGAAAAATAATAAAGAAAATAATTTAAAAATTAAATTACAGCGCCTCTAGTAACGAACGCTGTCTATTGACTTTGTGGCATTTTTAGTCGTGAAAAAACATATTAAAAAAACGCATTTATTTAAATATGCACAAAAAAAGAGGAAAATAATTTTATTCATAAATTGTTGAATATACTATCCCCCTCAAATGTAATTGGATAACCTGTATTATTTATTTCTCCTTAATAAATAATTAAGAGAGCGACATGAAATTCAAAACTAATTTTATGTTTTATACCTATTATTAAATTTTGTATTTTCGGCTTTCATGTAGGTCTTTAAATTATCCATCAAGACGAAACCAAATTTACAGGTTGCCCTGTCTCTTGGTGCATAGCTAAAGATCTGCCTTCACGTACCAAAGGTCAGTTGTTCGCTTCCCGTCCTGAGCCACAAAAATGTATTTAAATTATATTGGCCACCAATTAATTTAAATAAATAAAGCGAAGTTTGAATGGCCTCAAATGACGAAAAGATTTTTTAAAAAAATTTCAGGTTTACATTTGTGAAGGTATCTGGTAAATTAAAATTGAAGCGGAGACTTAAAAATATTATTTATAGGAAATGAAATAAAATTTTCAATTATCGTCTTACCCTTTTATTTTAATTAACTATATAATATTCAACAATTTATGAAAAAAATATTTTCTTTTTAGTACATTTTTAAATAATTTTTTTTATTTTATTTTTCTTGAAAATATACTTAAAAGTTAAGGCTGAAAAAATTTTTTGGTTCTCCATGTCTCTATATTACATTTGCCTTAGGTAGAAATAAATACAAGAACTGAGGAGTTTCCAGATCTTCAAAATCCATTAATATATATAATATATAGAGTTCCGGGGCCAAAATATATTTAAAGAATGAGGGCCAAACTTAATCCCTTATAACGGTTTAAAAAAGGATAGAATTTTACACTGCTTTTTTTTTTAAGTTTTTTGAGCTAATATTTTTCACTATTTAATAGAGAGATCTTTGAAATAGCTACTTAAGAAAAATTATAATATAAAAAATTATTTATAAAAAAGAATAATAAAATTCCTATCAATTTTCTTAAGAATGTCTCACGGGTCTAAATCACATGGCTGATTTTTTTGAGTCTTTTTGGCACCTGAGGTCCATATTTAATTGGTAGCCAATATAATTTTATTGCTAGGACGGGTGCTCTACCTCTTTTCTAAGGGTGGGTTAAAAAAATTTGAACAATTAACAATTTTAGCAATTAGCTATTTTTGACCAAGAAGCTTAAAGTTAACAAATTTCAAAGTTGGTAAAAATTTGTCTTTTTGCACTTTCCCCATAAAAATGTTTTAGCTACGCTTCTGATATAAATGGTGAGAAAAAGAGTTGCCACCTATTATCTCTATCCTTTATCTTTAAGGCGTAGAGGACAAAACCAATAGAATTTATTTTTATTTCCTCTCTTCCTTCCTTTCTTAACGTCCCACTTTTTTTTGTGTGTCTTAGGATTCGATTTTCAAATAAGTATCGTCTTAACCCTCCTTGCAATTTTTGATATTCTATTATTATAAAGATAAATTTTTCCTTTTTAAGGAATCCAATGCAATGTTCCCCTATCCTCCCTCTTACGTCCAAATCTCCTCCTCCTTGGAGATAGAAGATTTATTTTTATTTAGTAGTTTAAATATAAAATTACTTTTTTAGTATTCCATCTTTAAGATATTCATACTAAAATCAATCCACCCCTTCAAGATCAAATATCACAAACATCTCATTTCCTTCCTTTTGTCTTTGTGCTTTTTCGGAAACTGCTATCAATAAATATCTTTTATATATATATGTTTTGGGGAAGGTTCAGGCTTTTTCAGTACAAAAAATATAATTAAAAAAAATTTTATTTATTATTTAGAAAGGTATACAAACCATTTTAGGTTTCGATAACCTCATTGCTTATCTTCCTCAGTGTGGTTTGACCCTTTCTCACTCCTTTAAAAACATATTTTCCAGATTCAAACATTTATATACAAGTGCCCTATTTTTTTAATTTTTTTTTTTATAATTACATTGATTTATAATAAAAGCGCAGTCTATCACAAATGTACGTATGTGTGATAAAAGTTGTAAAATAGAGCACTTGTATATGAATGTTTGAACCTGGAAAAGATATGTTTTTAGTTCACCGAGAAAGAGTTAAACCACCACACTGAGGAAGATAGACAGTAAGGCTATCGAAACCTCGAATTGGTTAGTAAACCTTTTTAAATAATAAATAAAAATTTTTTTTATTTTTGCCCTGAAAAAATCTGAACCTTGACTAAATTAAAACTCCACAGTCTTCCTTTAAAAATATACGTGGTCCAGAGCAGTAGCGTGTGTGGGACGAGAGGTGCTCCCGCCCCCCGTACCGATTCCCAAGTGCAACAATGTTATAAATAATCTAATTCCATGTGAGACTATTTTTCTCTTTTATGAATCGGTGAATAATTTAAAAATATTAACATATTATTTCCTTAAAAAAAAAAAGAAGCAATTCGTCTTTAGTTTGTGTCCTTGCGTGGCGGGGTATCGAACCGAGGTGCGAGACGATTGCACCACTCGTCGAGATGCGGGTCATCGGATCATGCAAAATCCCCCTTCGAATTATTCCAATCGAAATCGCATGCCGAAACAAGTCGCATTCCGATTAAATCCGCAAAATAATTAACATCATATTAAATTCTTGCTTTATGTGGAAACTACTTCTCTACTCGCTCTATATTTATTTATTTATTATTAAATGAAGTTCTATAGCCAAGTACACGTAAATTACAAAATTATCCATATTAAATAAATAAATAATATTTAACTAAACTCTAAATATTATTAAATAGAAGTGGCGTGGAAGTTTTTCTTAATTAAAATATACATTTTATTATTGATCGGCTTAATGTAGTTTAAATATCAGCTGGTAAAGTTCACCACCAGTCGAGTAAAAGTCCTGGCAAAGTCATATCTCTTATCCTTACCAAAAAGGCATTTCGCACACTTAAGAATCGAATATAGTCCAAATATATTATTTAAGTACCTTTGGACTCGATTGTCGGGACCTAAAAGCATTTGCACTCAATGGTCTTCAGCTATGAGTAAGAGAATGTACTCATGATTCAAAATAAACAAAGCAAAAGTACGACTAAGGCTTTACTTCTCTCATTCCTATTTTCTTTTCTAATGTATTTATCTTCAATAGAGCCGCCTGAAAAGAAATTGGACACACTCTAATTTTGTTTAATCTTAATGGACACTTAACATAATATACAAAAATAGCCACTTACATAAGTGTTAAGGAGTTTGATGGTTTGGATTTCATGCACCCCTCCATTAAAATAGGGTTTGTCCAATTTCTTTTCAGAAGAATAGTATATATGACCACTACTGTGAAATGGCAGCTACTCGTTAAATTTCCGAATATATATTTTTTGATGACCTTGGCCTCATTTGTGAGTAGGAGCAAATGCCTCGCATAATAATACCAAATGATCATTGGCTTCCATGCGAGCTCAAATATTTTCTTCCACCTGCTAAAATTTCCATAATTAGTATATACTTTATTATTCAAGTAACCTCAAGTAGATAAGTCACCTGATCTTCCATTCCACTTGACCCCGTCTTTTCTGAAGATGTGCGATTGTCCAAATCATAAAATAGATTGTTTCAAGATTTCTAATGGATAAGGCAATCAGAGCTGCATGCATTTAGACCATAAAAATTCCCTTAACATATCACATCCAATTTTAATAGGAATTTCGATTTTAACATAAACAAAATTGTGGTCGTTAGATTAACGATCTTTTGCCTGGATTAGTAAGTCACCCTTTCATTTGCAATAAAATTGGGTGATCAGGGGGCCGGACTTCGGGGGACCCTGTCTCATGCACTAACAGAAATACTTGAGGTGGATTGAAGTAATAAAATTAAATATCCATATAAATATATATTTGTTATACAATAACCATCCCTTAATCTTTTCAAAAGTGAAAAGACCTTAGGACTAATTTGAACAAAAACTTTTGTTGAATCAATTAACTAAACAGCCAAGCATTTTTGTTTGTCTATTTCTAAGGAAGCAGAAAAAAATATTTGTTTTTTTAAATATAAATTAATTATATTAAAGTTGATATAAAAATTGGTTATTATTTAATTTCTCTAAAAAGTATACAAAGGCCCAGAAACCACGGAAACAGTTACTTTTACTTAAAATGATTCTAATGAAAATGCAAAGTTGCAAGAGTCATTAATACCGTCTTAAAAGTATTTTGGGTCAATGTTAGTCTAATCATCATAATAGAATGTTAAATATTTCAAATTTAGAGCTTTTAGTTAGAGAGAGTGGCTTAAGAGTCAAAATTAACTTTTTATAATACTTTTAATTTGTGTTATTGACGCTCTTATATATTATCAGACAATAAAGTATTTGAACAACCGTTATGTCTTGTCTAAATACTTTCTTTTTTTTTAAAGTTAGCAATTTTTAATTCACTATTTAATTCAATTAAAATATAGTATAATTTTAAACAGTTTCTCAACTTTTATTCCATTTTTTTTTTATAAATTTTATCTTATCTTATTTATACGCTAGTTAATGAAATTTCAATACTGGGCTCTCGGTGGAGGAGCATGACTAACGATTACAGCATTGCCAGTGCTGTGCTTCACTGACGGACAATGTTTATAGAAGAAGTCAGCAGCCGTGCGGAAATCTGGGTGGTTACCATAACAATGGCTTAACTCTGGGCGCGCTATGTGTGGTCAGCGGACTGTCATCCTCTTCCCCCTTAAATAAAATATAATAGTATTTATTTATTTCACCACTTCTTTTAAGCATTTCGCACCCCTCTCGAAGGAATCCGTCCCTGATAGGATTTACCTTGAACAAACACTAGATACGTCAGGCTGAAAAATGTGGAAAAAAATCCATATTAAAATTCATTTATTAGAATGTTTTGTTTTAATCTCGATAAATGGCCTGAAATAAGACTACGTGTTCACTATTTTTTGAGAGTGATAAAAACAATATTGATAAATATGATAACAGTTAATTTATAAAATATAAATATACCCACTTTACTACTCCATTAATTTTCTATGAAACCGCCCCCCAGGAAGTGGTAGGGGCGCATGTTGGAAGAAATTTTCCGAAGACTTTTTTAATTTAAATTTGATAAAATATTTTTTATTTGGGAATTTATTTTTTATTTTATTTTAATATTTATAACCAGTTAGCCGGGAGATTCCCTTGAATTTTTTATTCGTGCCCTCTATATATTCTTTAATCGTCTCTAAATTGAAATTTGCAAATTCCAGACTTCTCAACAGTGTGAGAGAGGGTCTAATTTTTTCAGCCCTCAGATCGAAGCCCTGAGCTTCCACAGGTTTTTAAAATTTATATTCGTGGGGAAAAAAAAAAAGAAAGAATATACACGATAAAAGCAAAACAAAATTTATATTAAGGGCTTCACTATAAACTTTTTTCCCGGGGCCCTTTTCAGTCCCATATATATTTAAATCATTGTTTCTACTGAAATATTATTATTAAAACTATAGTATATGTACTTAAATAAAATATAAAACATCATAATAATTAACTAGAGCTGATTCCTGTTTACGAATTTAAATACCGTCATTCATTCCATGTTAATCGATGGACATTGACTGACATCTAACGGCAAAGATTTGAACTCCACTGACTTATCGTCTATTTAAATTGAACGTGAAAAATAAAAAAATATTCACTTAAGTGTTATCGGTGCTCCTGAATATTGATCCAAAAATAGTAGGGGGAGTATAACTTTTTTTTTGGAACTAGGATCAGAAGCGACTTCTTCAGCATATTTTTTATTAGAACTTTATTTTCCAATCATTATTTTCATTTGGGTTGCTTTGGTACCAGCCTCGACCAGACACTACTTATTTAAATTATATTTATATGAAACAAAACATCACAAGACCGAATTAAATCTGAATCCGGATAAAGTCGGTCCGAATATATCACTTTATAGTCACAATGAAACCATACCCCTATATGTTGCGCTCATATGGTGATTTCCCTCAACATTTCGATATTAGAAATAAATAAATAAATTTAAAATCGTTTATTTTTTTTTGAAATTTGTTTAGTTTATACGTTATATATATATATTTATTTATTTTAATAAAATGTTATTTAAATTTGTAAACAGGAGTCAGGTCGATTTAATTGCCAATTTTTCCTTATCGTGGGCCGTTTTCAAAAAATTTTTATTATAATTTGTATTATTTTAATATGTATTTATAAATCTAATAAAATTTTTTATTAATACTTTAGTTAAAAATATAACTATTTACTTGTTAGTTTTTTTATATATATTTATAATTAATTGATTAAATGTCGAAGCAAACTTAAATTAGGTGAGAGAAGGTTTTATGATATGCTTTAATTCACGACTAATTTATTTTTGAGATAAGCTACCATAACACCGTCTGTCTTATTTATAAAATATCCCCTTCGGTTAAAATTTCTTGATTTTTACTTTCACTTACCTATTTATTAACTTATCTGATCGATTGTTGGTGCTCAAACCAAGTCCCATAATATTTTCTTAACAGATGAGTTAAAATAGTTATACATGTATATTATTATTAAGATATATTTTTTCACTATCTATACTATACGTCTATAATTTTTTTAATTCGCTTGTTAATCTAACTTGGTTGGTCCAGTTGCAGAATGGCGGCGCTTGGGATGCTGCGCTGCGCGTCTCCTGAATGGGACGCGCTTCTTTTGACCTACGTGAGCGGAGTCAAACACTTGACATTTCATTGACCCAGGTATATTAACTCTAGTTTTATTCACTAAACCAACAAATTATTTTAAGAAAAAAGTAGGCAGCCCGCAAATCAGAAAAACATCTTTGTAAGCATTCTCAAAGAGCCAGGCGCCACAAAATAATTTATTTACGTTTTGGATGCTCCTCCTTTTTGACAGGCGGTATACGTTGCCATTTTAGCCATCATTTAATACTCAAAATTTAAATTATTTAACTCTGTTTAATTGAAATAAAATTGGTTAATTAGCATGGATTCAGTAAAATAATTATTTCAATCCTGATCCCAAAGAAAGTTATCATCTCAACAAATTAGTTAAGGTTTCGTAATCCATTTAACCATTTTATAAATGTGATTCATTTGCTCGACAATCATTCTTTTATTATTTGAAAGCTACTTTAAATGTAACTTGTTTTATCCGTATTTATTACAAGCACTATCAGATCCACATCTTGTAAAGGATGTGAGGAAGGACTTGATTAAACCCTTTTTACACTTTTATTTATTTATATATTTTTTTTTCTAAATTATATGCTAAATATTTATTAAGAACAAGGGGTCGATAGTGATATTCAATAGTATAATATTACAAAACAATGATTGCTTTTTTTATTGGTGGTACCGGGCCGTAAGGCTCCTTGGGAGCCGAACCAAGGATCTCCAACCTATATTACTATTATTATAATTTTGATTAATACCGTCTAATAGATGGATAATCAAATAATACTCTATAACGGGGATTCGCAAACTTTTTAAGTTCACGGCGCCCTTAGAACCCCTTAATTTTTTAAGACGCTTTTTAGAAATTTTCAGTAACATTAAAAAAAATTTGAGTATAAACACTGTTATACTATTGATTTATAATTCATCAAAATTTTAATGCAAAACTTCATAAACTAGAGAATATATAAATTTTGTGAAATTTATTAGAATATTTTCCTGCGCCCTTGTAAACTAATCACGGTGCGCCAGGGCGCATTTTAGGAGCACACTTTAGGAATCTCTGCTCTATAAGTACCAGTTATTTTAATAAATATATCGTTTAAGATTATATTTGCAAGGTGGCTGTGTTGATTGTTTATAAATGGCGCTTCCTTAACTAAAACCATCTGCACTGCGCATGCGTACTATTTTAAAGTGTTTATTCATCTCATTGTTGACCCTGTAAAATTATCTGTTATTGATCTTTTTTATTCTTACTTGATATTTAGATTACTTTAATGTACTTTTTAAGGTAAATATAAATAATATGAATAAATTGATATTTTTATTTCAGTTTATTAATGGATCGATTAGGTTAGAAGTTAATAATGTTTTTAGATTAATTTTTAAGATTATTGTTTTAATTATTAATTGAATTAAACATGTGTGCAAAAAATAAATTTTCGTCCAGGATAAATAAAAATTTATTAAATATAATGTAGACCTGTTTACTATTCCGCTCAAAATAAAGTGAACAAACAATGAAAAACAAATGCTAATTTTTTATGCAATTTTATTTTTATTTATTAGTTTGATGCAAAAATAATGGCCGAATTAGGTTAATGCCAATTTTACATACAATTTTCATTTCTTTTTTACTTTTTTCTGATTATTATATATTAATGTGAAGCTTTTATTTTTTTAATTTATCAAATATATTTGTCTTTTCTTATTTTACTTTGATTTCGGGCATTAAATAATAACTCTGTTGTATTAATTTATTTTTTGCATTAAATGCAAATTTTGAAGATTATATAATATTATAATATAAACCACAAAAAAAAAATTTCATTTTTAATGAAAACTAAGATTTGGCTAATTTTTTAAAATTTATTATTGATGGTAATGTAAATATAAAATTTCTAATTATTAATAAAAATTGAATAATGTTAAGTGTTTGATACTTTTTGGAACAACAATAATTAATTGCTTATTTTATAATTTTCAGTTCACAACTTGGTATGGATGTTTCGTTTAACAATGTATTGGAAGGGGCACGCCAATACTTTCAAGGCTTGCCGTCTCCGGTGGCAGCCATCCAAGGTGGCTCTTGTGGAAATGGAGGTGGCGCAAGTGGAGGACCATCTCACGACCCATCAGTTTCAGGAGCTTCTGCAACTGATGCTAATTCCGAAGCTGGTGTTTGTGTCTATCCCTCTCGATCAGCTTCAGTTCTCGCTACAACACCTTCCCATTCGGTTGTAACTTCGATTGGGAATTTACCACCACCACCAACTCCTCCAATTCCACCGTCGTCTGCTAATACTATGGTTCCTTCAAGTATATCCTATTGGTCTTCACCTCCACCATCCTCTTCAAATACATTGAAAAAAGATATTGTTGCTCCATACCATCATAAAGACCCACCCCGAGCAAATCCTACCTCGCGGATCACAAACAATAATTCCACAAACTCATTATACAATGTGAACAAAGCAGCTAATGTTTCGACAGCCAATTATCATCATTATTCCATGTCTCAAGCACAAAGTAATAAATCTCAAAGACATAATTTACCTCCAATTGCTGCGCTCTCTAATTTTCATCCAAATAGGAATATTAAAGAAAGTATCGCTCACCATCAAAGGATGACTAATCATCAATCTCAATCAATTAATCAAACTTTGATACAACAACAAATTTCTCCCTCCCCTAAGTCGGATAGTTTAAGTCGGACTCCAAGTGCATATCCGAACTTTAATCGCTTTCCTAACCAACCCGTTCAACATAACAATACAATTTCAACAAGTGGTTACCAATACAGTCATATATCTAATCCTAAATATCAACAACATCAACAACAACAACAACAACAACAACAACAACATCATCAACAGCAGCAACATCAACAGCAGCAACATTCGCAGCAACAACATCAACAACAATCTCATTCCTCACCGTCATACAATATTTACAATAATAATAAAACGTCTGTCGACAAGTCTTCCTCATATACATTAAATAATATTCAACAGGCTTCAGGAGGAGCTGCAAATCGTATACCTGGGTCTGATAAACGTCATAATATTCAGACAACAGGAAATACAAAACAACGGCACTATTCAACAGCACCACAACAGGTAAATAATACCACAAATAATATATATATATATATATAATTTTTTGAAAATATTTGAAACTAATTTTCAATGTGATTCTATTTTGAATGAGTCTTAAGCTGGAAGACTTTGCCCTCAAAACGCCCGCTTGAGAAATAAATTGAATAGATCTAAACAGTCTTTTTAAATAAACATCTTGTATTAAAAAATATCATCTTAATTAATAAAAAAATTATGAATTTATTTTAAAATTATAAATTATAAAAGTCCCGCCGTTTCGCCCAAATTGGATTTAGACTCTACAAAAAAATAATTTACAATATTTTTTTATAAATTAGATTACACCTTGTTTCTCTATCTTTATTTTTTCATTACAAGTAAGTCTAATTTTTTTATTTTTAATTCCTTTGTTGACAGTCTTCTCTAAAAAAAAAATATTGAATATATATTTAGTATGTCTATGAGTGTAAATTATTAATTGTAAAAAATAAATAAACTTTTGAGTCCAACATGGGCGAAAAGTTTACTCGTTCATCTTCAATCCAATTTTATAGTTGTATGCCCAAAGGTGGTCAGTATATTTTGGGATATATAATATATATAATAATATATACATATATAAACGACAATGATGTTATTTTATGGTACAGTCTCAATCATGTGACTCGTGTGAGATGAATGCTTTTAAGCTAAGTTTATAAATTGTTTTTTTTTTTTTTTTTTTTTTTTTTCTCTCTTTCTCGAGCACATTCTAAAACTCAGAAAAATATTAGATTGTTCTGTAAGCTGGTAAGTGGCGACTGAATCGGTGCCGTTTACCGTTTTATTTCTCCGTTCAAAAATTGAAATTTGATTTTTCACATTTACCCAACAAAATGCACTTTTCTCCCCCCCCCCCCCCCCTTATTCATACAGGGACGCTTCACAAGAGCTTATCATTATTCCTGGCATATCTTTTTAAAATATTTTTTACTCCTCAAAAAAGTAATTAATTGATTAATATTCTCGAAAATAATCTTATTATAAAACACTATAACATTAATTAATTCTTACCTAAAGATTTTTTTGTCGTTTTTTTTTTTTTCTAATATCATATATTTTGTTTTAGGCGTTTTATTCTCCGTCAAGAACAACAACTTCCCTTCCATGTCAACAAAATGGACCGAACCGTACAAGTACACCATCAACTTCCGGGCCCTCGTTAACATCTGGGCCCTCACCACATCCACCAACTACCACTCTTACTTCTGGTTCGCCCCTTACGCCGTCACTTTCGTTACCACCAACCACTTCACTTACACCTGGGCCTTCATTGACACCAGGAATTTCACCTCATACGCCAGGCCCTTCATTAACTCCTGGATCTATACCTTATTCAAGTTCAGCTTCCGTAACCGCTACTTCGGTTACAACGGTTGTAACACGACATACCACAACTTTACCTGGTTCACTAAAAGTTAAACGTGAATCACCTCTTGATCTCTCCGTAAAGACGGTAAGACAGTCTGCGGATTCAACAGCCAAAGACGAAAGTGAAATTTCTTATGCAAATTTTTTCACGGAATATCAGCGAAATCAAAAGGGACCTACTCCAAATCTTAATCGAACAAATCAACAAAGTCAACATATAAGAAATGTTCAAATGCCTAATACTCACACGCAATTTCCTTCATATGATCAAAGAGGATCCCGAACAACATCCTCTACTGATCTTAAAACTTCAAATTTAGGAAAAGTTGAATTTTCACCGAATTTCGCTAATCAACTTGATCCTCATGATCATCAAATTCGGTCTAATTCCCATCAAGTTTATATTCCACATAATTATCAAACACAGCAGCAACAACACATTGCAAATATGGGAAACATGAAAAAATCAACTCCTTATATGAAGAAACACCATCAACCTCATCAAAAACACTTTAAGCAAAAACCCAATGATAATTCAAATTATAACAGTTATTATCATAATAGTCAAATATTTGAACGAAATAAAAATGCTGTAGATACGTTTCAAGAAAATTTCACCAAAAAATTAGATTATCCATATGATAATAACATTACAAATCATTCTCGAGAAACATCAGGTCATAAAAGATCAAATGATGTTCAGATGCTTGGTTCTTCCAAAATTCCAAGGCATGATACTTGGCGACAAAACATTGATCAAGAAATAGAACAAAGATTAAGTACTGCAAGGCAAGAACAGCAAAAGTTACATCAACAACAACAACAACAAGAACAAACCAATCCACCCATAAATGGTTACTTCGGAAATTTAATCACATCAAATCATATTTTTGCACGTGATTTACAAAAATCAAATATTAATACAACTCTCCTTCAAACACAATCCCGAGATAGTCATATAAATTCTTTTGAGTCACTTCAAAAAGATAATTCGAACTTATATATAAATGCACCTAATCAACAACAACATTATGCAAATATGCCTCAACATAATCGTCCTCAGCAACGACTACCAATCCCAAATCAAATTGATCCAAATAGACCAAGTGGAGTTACTAATAAAGAAGTAATATGCTTATTAAGGTCAAGTCTTGAGATAAAAGAGGCACGGATGACTCAACTACAAAACCAATTACAACAAAATTCTCAACAAAAAGCAGCTGCAGCTTTACAACAACAACAACAACAACAACAACAAAAACATCAACAACATGTGCAGCTACAACAGCAACAAAAACAACTCCAACAACAACAGCAGCAGCAACAACAACAACAACAACAACAACAACATCCGCCGCAACAAAATATCCATCAACATCATCATCTTCAGCATATTCACCAACAACAAAAATCTCAACAGCAGCAACATCAACCACCACAACAACAACAGCAGCAACAGCAGCAACAACAGCAACCACAGCAACAACAACAAACATTAATTGATCAATCTCTTATACGAAATTCAGGAAATTCATCAAATTCAAATAGTTTATATTCCAATCACAAATTACATTTACCCAAAGCAGTCGATTCTATTCAATTAGATTTACATATGAGTAATAATAATTCACAAAAGCCACAAAATACTTCAAAACAATATGAAGAGATTGTAAAAACATCAACACAAACAAATGGGAATAATAAGAACAATGAAAATTTTGATGGAGATGCTGCTTATTTAGCTGCTAGAATCAGGACGAAAGCTGAATTAAAACAGGTAATTTTATTTTAATATACTCACATCAATTAATATAAATTCTAAATCAGTTCAAGGGGCAATTCTAAAAATTTGAAACGAGATAGTTTCACAAAAAATTTTTCTTCCTTTACTTTTTCATTTTTGCCTCAGTGGAAACCCTATAAAGCTGATTCAAAATTTTATTTGACTTTTTTACTAGATTTCCTGTCTGACTTAATTTTCTCCAAGAAAAAAATTTTTAGGCCAATCTATCATTCTTTTCCATTTTCAGTTCTTATTTTTCGCTTCCCTAAATTTTATCTTATCCTTTTTCTCTAATACAATAAATTAAAAAAAAGCTGTCCCGCATAATGCCGTACCATAATTTTTGGAAACGGAATCTATTTAATACGTTCTCTTTTTATTTAATTATTTTCACTAAAGGAATATAATTTGAATACTTGTTAATGCTATATTATATTTTTAAATTGTTTTAATATTATATTTTTATTTATTCTTTGAAATTCTACTGAATTTATTTTTTTTCAGGTCGGACCAGGAGTAGGGCAATCACATCTTACAATACCATCCAAAAATCATGCTGATACTGCTGGCCAATCAAAAGACTCTTCCAAAATATATCACAGCAATAATATATTAGAATGCCCTACTAATGAGAATACGCCTGAAAAATCCGAGAAGTCTTCTTCTTCTAGTAATAAAAGTTCAAATGATTTAAATTCGTCGAAAATAGCACGTGAAAAAATATTAGTTCCTCTAAGGCGTAAATTATTCGGACTTCCAGATGAAGATCAAATCGCCCAAATCCCAGCTCCAATATCTGATGTGCATCCCAGGGATGCTTCAGGTTTAAGAAGTTCATCTGAAACATCCGTATTTGATTTTCGAGAATCTGATTCAGAAGGTGAAATGCCAGTTCTTGAAAGGCTTACTCTTGATGAAATGCGTCGAGATAGAAAATCTATTACAAAAACTTTATCTTACAATGATCCCATTTCTACGGTACCAACTCAGGAGCGTGAAATACATACTGAAGAAGCTGGACCTGAAGAATCATTTTGGACAAATACATTTGATAAGTTTCTTGAACAGCTACAACATGGAGCTACGAAAAAAAGAGGAAGAAAGAGAAAATCAGAAATGACTACAACGAAATCAACATTAAAACAAACGAAATCACCTAAAGAAAAAGCTAAAGAAACTAAAAGTGAAAATGTAGAGAATGTTGAAAAAATAAAAATAAATGAAAAATCGGAAAATCCTGAAAAAGAAGTTAAAACAGAAAAAATTGAAAGTAATGAAGAAACTAAAACTAAAAAAGATGATTCTGAGGAGGATGTTCCTTTAATCCAAAGAGTCAAATTCGATGATAACGTTAAAATAAAAGAAGTGAGTGAGCCAAGAGAACTCGAAGTGGAAGAAGGGGAAACGCAACAAGTTCAAGTTGAAGAAGATGAAGAAGATAGTAGGGGAGATTTCAGCAGTGATAATTCAAGTCCTATAGAATCTGAAAGCGATTCAGATGCAGATAGCGATACTATTAATGAATCAGTAGCTACACGATTACGAAGACGTAAACGGGGTAATGATCGAAACAATCGTGCTTCCACAAGATTACGTATGTGTTTACGTAGCACAACACCAGGTCAAACAAAGACAACGACACCGAAACGAAAACGAAGGCCATTTGGGGATGGTTCAGATTTTGCACCAGGTTGGGAAGAAGATCTCTATAAATATAAACGTTCCTTAAGAATGCCAGCTAGTTTAATTAACATTCCTCGTCCGCCTCATTCAAAGCGGTCTTCTTCATTACCTGATTTGGAACCATATTCGTTCTCACCATCAACAAATAATACAAATGAAAATAAAAAAGTTAACGTTTGGGGGTCGGAAGATTCAAATTCTAATGTTTCAACAAGAAAAACTTATGACTCGGATGCAACATCATCAACAACATCTTCATTTAAAAATAAAAGTGAAATTAAACCTAAAATCGCAAGTAATTATAAAAAATCAACTAAAAACAAAAGAATAAATAAAAATATTATTCAAACACCCCAAAGTGATACAAATTCAAATTTTTGCGTTTTTAAATCAGACATTTACAAAAAAGTGAATAAAAAAGTGCCTGAAAATCAGGACCCCTTTTATATAGATTATATTAAAAAGAAATCAATAGCTAATTTTAAAAATACGTTTTCGGAGGTTGAAATTAATAGAACCAAAGATAGAAATAAAAAATCTTCAATACCAGAAGTTTTTGGTAATGATAGACCAGCCTCAGCTCCTCCAATATCCAACTCGGGAGGAATAAATCAAAATTCCAAATTGCCAAGGGGAAAATCTAAAATGATACGAAGCCCAGGAATGGAACGAAGTAACAAAGCTATCCTTAATTCAAAACGTTTGTTACAAGGTTCTAAACGTCGAAAAAGAGAACAAAGTAAATTCTCACCAAAGAAACAAGACTCAGATAATTCTGATGATACTGGTATTTTAGTAAAAAAGAAGATGAAATTGCGGACTGGACGTAGAAAATTTCGTTCAGGTTTTGATTATATACGAAAGAAAAAAAAGCAACAAAAGAAAGAAAATAACTCTGAAAAAGTTCCTAATGAAAAAAGAAAGGTAATCATTATATTAATTTCTCTTGATAATATTTATTAATTGTTATTTCATTTAAATATTTTTAGATGATTCTCCCAAGAGCAAATACTGAATCTGTGAAAGATATCCAAGCCGAAATAAGAGGTTGGGTTATAAATAAAGGCCTTGGAGAAACTTTATTACATAGAGCTGCCCGTTTAGGATATACAGTAAGTAATAAAAAAATAGGGAAATTATTCGAGCGAATTCAAATTGATATATTTTTTATTATTTCCAGGATATTGCAGCATACTGTTTAGAAAAACTAGAAAACCCACCTTCGCCTCGGGATAACGCAGGCTATACACCTCTTCTTGAAGCTTGCTCTCGGGGTCATTTGGAAATAGCTAGACTTTTGCTCATGTATGGAGCTAATGTCAACGAAAGTGCTGGAGGAGGAATCCGGTAAAATAATATAAAAAATAAATAAATAAAATTATTTATTATACTAGGATGGAGGTAGAGTTCTCACTTTACGTTTCAAGGGTGAATGGCTCGCTTCGCTTCCTGCTGATAAAATTATATTGGCTCTCAATTAATTTAAATAAATATGAAATGATTTCAAATGCTGAAAGACTAAAATAAAACTGTTTTTCTACCGATTTCGATCGATATATGGTCATGATTTGGATTTCCTTCCATTTTTATGACCATTGATAATCGAACAACAAATTCTTTACTAAATCTTTACTCATTGAAAAAATCAGTAATTTTCATTATTTAAAAAGATACTTTTTAAACAAATTTTATATTAAAAAAATAAATAAATGAGATTTAATTATTGTATAATTATTTTTAAGGTTTGTTCCAAGGGCCTTTTTCAACAATTTGAAACTCTCAGGCTGTTCACATACGCATGATTTTTTTAAACTGTTGGAAATTGTCTTTGGAACAAATATAAATAATTATTAATATTTTCTCTATTAATGTTTGTTAAGGCCTCTCCACGAAGCGGCTGAGAATGGCTTCACAGAGCTGATCCGGCTGCTTCTCTCTTATGGTGCTGATCCTCTCCTTGCCACTTATGCAGGGCACACTGCTCTCTCTTTGGCAACTTCACCACAGGCACATGCTTTACTCGAGGAACACCTTGCAGATGTACAGGGTCTTAAGGCAAATCCATGGAGGTTTACCGAAATAACATTAAAGCAAGGTGAGCGAGTCAAAGGTTAACCAATTTCTTTTTATTCTGGAAAAAAATATTATTACGGTAATATTAGCTTTCTCATATAATTTGTGGCTGCTCGATTCAGGTTTTCTTGCCTTCTATCTCCTCTAATTATCCTCATATTAATACTAGCATATAAAAGGCGCGTCTCTCAGTTGCGCGTATTTAAAACCCCATAAACAAGACATTTAAAAAATAAAAAATAAAAAAAAATACTAAATTTTAGAAATGGATATAAAATTCCACAAATAAAGAATTGCTATAGAAATATAAGTAGATAAATCAGAGTGTGTATTAAATCAAAAACTTTACTTTATTGGCATTGATATTTTAATAAAATAACATAAATATGTATTATGAAGGAAACATTCAGGGGCCCCCGCTTGGTGAATACGTGGATGGCAACCACGAGTTACTTGAACTAAGGCAGACTTTTTTTAATTCCCTTTTCATTTTTTTTTCTGTCGTATTTTTAATTCCTCGGCGTTTATATTTTTCCTCAGTTTTAATTTGTCCATGAGGGTATAGCCCGCTCTTTGAAATATTGAAACCAAGGAAGTGAAATTTAGAGTATTTCCATCCAGTCTTCTTACTATTTGTGAGTTGTTCCGGTATTTAAGTTATGCTCTATGCAAATCGTGTTATAAGAGTGATAGTGCAATTTTTGCAAAATGTGAAACCAGGAGTTAAGTGTTAGAAAATTTGAAGAATACTAGGGGCAGGTAGTGTGTGGTACAAAAGTCATTTGTTCAGAGATTTAAGGGGGTCATCACTGTTCCACCAACAAGAAGCTGTCACATCGAAAGGTAATTCACGACCATTTTTAATTTTTATTTAAAAAAAAAAAGGCTCGGTAATTAATGTTTTTAAAAAATTCAGTTTTATAATATGATCAATATCAGAAATTAAAAAAAAAAAGCCCAAGAACGTTAGGCGACATAACTAAAAAGTAGGAGTAGAAAATTTTTATTTTTAAGGGAGTCAAGGAGCCCCCCCCCCCCCCCCCCCCCCCCCACCAAAACGCAAAAATCCCACCCCACT
>JAAAKE020095355.1:0-41129 GCA_010014785.2 Anisolabis maritima | reverse complement strand
TTTCTTAAGATTTTTTTATATATATATATATATATATATATATATATATATGGATATGAAAGAATCTTAAGAATATATATATATATATATATATATATTCACACATTTGACAATTCTTCTAACTTTTGCATATTCTTCAAACCTTTTTTTTATGAAATGATTTAAAAACAAATCCCATATCCTCTTCTAATTAATCTTAGAAACTTTATTTTATATAATATCTCACTTCCTTAAATGAGGAGGTTTCTCAGTTTAGAGTTCATAGTTATCACCTCCGAAAAAATAAACTTTTAAACTGTTTAAGGAGTAGAGTAGGTCCTTTCTTGGGTCAAATTCCATAATATAATACTAACCCCTAGAGATATTTAGGCAGCACAAATGTAAATGGGTCTTATCGAAATATCTTATTATGGATAGTAATATGTTATATTTATAAATTTATGATTTAAATGATTTTATTCCACTAATTTTTTCTCTCTTTGGGAAAAAATAAGGGAGAAGCATTGAATTAGTTGGCAAAAAAAAGTTAAGCCCCCATCTCATAATCATAAATAAAAAAAAAATACTAAAAAACTTTTAATAGTATTCCTAATTTATTCCTAAACGACAACACATTATTATTTTTTAGTTAAAGATGCAAATTATAACAAGTAAATGCCCGAAAAGGTTGAAGATCCTGGTACAACCATTGGAGTATGACTGCCTAAGGGCACCCTGAACGTACACCCCTGACAACAATTCTGTTCCAAGTAACAAAAATATGTCTAAAAGAATTCTAAAAGTAAAGGTGATGATTAATATATTCCCTCTAAATTAATTCATTTATATTTATTAATTATACATATTTTTTCCAATTATAATTAAACCATCACCTCGCAAACATAAAAAATTGCCTTTTCTAGATGTGAATCATCAATCACGTTTAGAAGAACAATCTCAGCTTAAAATCAAATTTTAATTTATGATCATAATTTTTTCAATAAAATTTAATAAAAATATGTGATATCAAAATAATCTTTAAAGTGATCTATATATTAATTCTGGTTATCTCAAATTGAAAATAATTCAGATATTAGATTTGAGATTGCTCCTCAAATTAATTCATTATAAGAAAAATACATTGATTCTCTTAAAAAGTTTCAAAATAAGATATATATATTAAAAGAAAAATTGTGCTTTGAAATATATGAGACATAAAATTTCCGGAATTTAATAATGAACTAAGATTATGTGAAAAAATAAATAAATAAAGTTTCTTTTCTTAATTATGAATTTTATTTGAAAAATATACTCAAAATCAAAATCATGACGCCCAATTTATTCTAGAAAAAAAATTGTTAATTTTTAAAGTCGAGAATTATTTAAGTAAAAGAAAAAACTTAAATCTTGTATATTTAATTTTTAAATATCTTAGTCTTAATATTTTCATTTATTTTCAATTTTCTCTAAATTTTGGGTTTTTTCGATTTGTCTTCTTTTGGTGGGACTAATTGTGATTAATATTTTTTAAAAGCATTTTTATATAACTACTCATACTATTTAATTATCTTATAACAAATTTATTTCTATAATTTAAAAAAATTCTAATTGGAGTTTGTTTGAAATTGGTGGAAGCTTTACCAAAGGTCTTTGAGACAGTGCAGGTTTAGTCAATATATGATTTAATATAAAAAATAATTAGCGAGATGATTTTGAGAATGAATGGGCAAAATTCTTTTTTTTATGATTGTTTTTTATTTTACTAATAACACAGGCCGACATTTTAAAAAGAAAAAATAATCATTTCAAGTGTAAAGTATTTTCTAGAGCTGATTCCGAAAATAACCTCGTTTCTTCTGGCTTTTCCATAAACCGACTTTGAATAAATCCTCTGTTACACTAAGAAATTGACAAACTCTTACTTTGAATGAATTAACTAGTTTATTATACGATTTAATCTAAACAAAAAGACAAGAAACTCTTTTTGATATAATTAATTTGCTACCCTTAGCTTTAACAATAAACTAATAAGTACTATAAGGTAAACGTTTGTCCACTTCTGAATGTAACAGATAATATCTTATCTCATATACGCTAATTTTAATATTTTTCATATTTGAAATTATTAATAGAAGTGTGTTATTCACTTTTAATGAGTGAAATAGAAAATTTTTTTGATATTAATTATTTTGATTAAATTTGAACAAATTTTATTTAAAAAATTATTAAATTAAATAAATTAAATAATAATAAAAAAAAAAAATGGATTTTTCATAAACAGAGGAAAATTTTCTGTTAAGTAAATAAAACACAATTTTATCCAAATATTTTTTTAACAAAACTTCAATACAAGCTTAATACTTATTTGCATGGTCTTTTTTTCCTCAAAACCTTCGTGTCATAGAATCAATCAGAGTGACGATTAATCTTTGCTCTCTAGAGTGAAAAATCCAAGTGGGAATAAAGAAGGTGAACTTTCACATTCATGCTGCAGCAAATATTGCAACATTTTGCCCACAATGTTTTTAATAATTAAAAATATATATCTCGAATTAAAGTTATGTTCATTTTGATTGAACAATTGGACTAGAGTTCTTCAAAAACATTTTCTCACTCTGATGTCAAGTTATCTGACTTATCATCTGTCCCATTTTTAAAAACAGCAGGTGAATTTGGACTGGAATATCTTCAGTGTGAGGCCTAAGTTTCATAAACCATTATATGTTGGGGTACTTTATTACATTTTTATTCTTGTTGTTAGAGCCAACAACAAAGACCATACAAAAATAGAAATTGTCAGTACCTATGGTTTGTCGATTCTCTCTATACAATTGTGATGGCAAAGGCCTTTGATTTTTTCTTGCCATAACTCAAATTTCTCAATTCCTCAACAGAACTTGTGCAAATTTGGGGTGGAATTTTTGTCCTGATCACCACTTTTCACCCCAAAAACGGCGTAGTAACTTGTTTAACAAAACTGGTAATATCTTGTATGTTAAACATTAAAAAAACTATCATATTTAAAACAATATATATTTATTCACACTTTTGTAAACTCATATTTTTTTTAAAAATATTAAAAATATAAAAATAAATTTATTTAAAACAAAAAAAAAAAAAAAAAATAGATAAAAATTCTAAAAATTTGGGTAAAAAATAAGAAATCATAAATCCCGCTTTGTGGAAAAACTATACAAGATAGAAAAAAAGTGATTACAGATTCGGAATCAGCCTAACAAAAAGCTTTTAAATAGGCTATTTTATATCATGTCGACCAGAGTAATAATTCAGTGAGTAGTTAATTAATTTAAAATTTTTTCAATTCTTTTAATTTTAGTTTGGTAAATTTAAATTAAATCGCCCATTTTATTTATTAATAAATTCCGGAATGTTTCTATGTACCACTTACTAAATTTAATAAAAGTTAACAAAAGAATAAAATTTATATTCTCATTTGTTAACGTATAATATAAATTTTAAATTTTTTATGCATTTGTTTATATTAGATAGTGTTGTTTTAAACAATTATTATTTAACATAATAAAATCGAAAATATCTATTTTTATTTGATATACTAAAATTTCTAAAACCAAAGTGGTCTAAAATTATAAAAATTTTTATTTAGGAATTGAATTATAAATTCAAGAATGTTACTTGATTAAATAAAATTATGCGAGAAATATTTTAAAGAAGACCAAAAGAGCTACTAAAAAATCATGCAGTATTTAGTAAATAAGCCATATAAAAATAAGAAATAGGAAATTTTAAACATTTTTCTTGTTTACTGTATATTTTAATTTATTCTTGAAATTGTATACAAATATATCAATATTTAGGAGAAGGAGGGGGGGTTAAAAGTAAAAATTTCCTAAATTGTCCAAGTCCGGAAAATGACAAGCATCAAATCTTACCAATATAGCTGAGAAGGACAGGAAGAAAGATGAGCCCGTGTGCAGCTCCAATCAGGACGATCCCAAGATACATTCTGAAGTAGAAAACTTGGAATATTTTCGATTTGGCGAAAGCAAGCACAATTATCCCTCCAAATTTTGTTAATGTTATTCCAGAAAATATCTTTAAAAAAAAATATAAAAATAATTAAATTGGCATTTATGAAAACTAAAAATTATTTCGTGAATTAATAAAATACAAAAGTAGAAAATTTAACGAGAGTCTAGAGATATGAACAAAACTAGTCTTAGAGAGAACTTATGCAAAAATAAATTAAATTCTTGAAATCCAAGGGTTTAATCCTTAATGAAAAATAATTTTCTTTTGAATTTAAAAATAAATGCGAAAGGTTTAATTTGCATTTATCATAAAAATCAACAAGTTTTGGAGTAGAGTTAGGTTTCTCCAATTTCCAGCAGGGTGGGGGGGACGTGAAAATTATTAAAACAATAGTTTTTTAACACTCATTACGATCATGGTCCAAAAATAATCAGAACTTAAGAAAGTCAAGAATTAAGGATATCAAGTTTCGTCAACATCAGTTTTTAATTGCACATCGGAGAAGCAAACGCGTGACAAATGAATGTTACATCATTAGTGGAAAATCATATATTTTGAACTCAATTAGTGTCAAAATGTGAAATAGAAATTTGCTTTTGTTCCCACGATAGGTTGAGGTAAGAAGACCCGAGACGGAATTTATGATCTAAAGTGGAATAATAAATAAAATTTAAAAATTAACAAATAAGATTGTAAAATAAATCTCTTTTTGGGGTATTGGGATTCTAATAAAAAAGAAAAATTAAGGATTTTCTTACCGAACTTCCCATTTTGGTTAAAGATTCTCTTGCCCTTTCGACTCTTGAGCCTTCTATAGAATTTGAAAATGTATGTACAAGATGACTACAAAATTCGACTGATATGCCGACAGCCTGAAATTCATTATTAGATTTTATTAAAGGAATAAAATAAATGAAAAAGAATACTTACCATTACTAAATTGACTAAAGAAACGGCATTCAGTGAGATATTGAACCAGTACATAGAACCACCCAAATTTATTAAGATCATTGTTATTGTTATAACAACGACGAAAGAGGAATATAAATCCAAGCCCATAGTTAGGAATGTCACTACGAATATAGCTGCTAGAGAAACACCTATACTAAATAAAGTATCTGGCCACATTGTTAAATATTGTTCATAGAAAACGTAAAATATGCTGGAAAAAAAATTAAAATAAAATTTGAAACATCATTGATTGAATTTTATAAAAATAAAATAAAAGACTGCATTTCTTTAAAAATAAAATATGGATAAGCTATTTTGAAAATAGGAGATGATTTGACAAATATTGCCCAGGATTAATAATATGAATAATTTAGGCAAAATGAAGTCTTTTATTTAAGTTTAGAATGATTATAAAGTACCTATATGGAAATACTTCAATTTTACTATTTATTTTACGATCTCTTAATTTACTATTTATTGTATCTGTTATATTAGCTGAGATGGCTCGGGCGGACTTGAGAGCTTCATAATAATCAGATGATTTTTTCAGAATAGTGTGATATGTCATAAAATAATTTGCTCCCACTTTGGACATATTGTTCTTATTTATTTTGTAATTAACTCCCTAAAAAAAGTTAAATTAATGTTAATAAATTATTACAAAATTATAATTTAAAAAATAAAGATAGATTATTAATTAAAAATATTTATATTTAAATTTAATTTACTTACATTGCACACTAGTTTCATAAAAAAATATTTAAATTTTAAAAATAGACATACAATTTTTTCCTATCATTTAAAATTAATTAAAAAAATTTAATATGAAGTTTTTTTTATAATATTATGAATTATTATTTGAAACATTAGATTAGAATCAAATGAGCTTATATATTTAATTATCTTAAGACCGTTTTACACGAACCCATTTATTAAGCAAGAAATTGTTCTTAATTTGAATTTAATTCATTGAATGAAAAACAGTTCTCTAATTGAAAAAATCTGTATGAAACTATCCAATATATTGAATAATAAATTAGCTAGGTTAAGGATTCTTTAACCAAAATAATCGACACAAAAAAAAGTATTTAAATATCTTGTCTGAAAATTGAGCATTTCGTCAATCTAGATTGTTAACAATTTGAGAATCATTTTGTTGTTTTATATCAGCCCATTCAATTGAGGACAATTTCTTGCTCAATAAATTGGCTCGTGTAAAGAAGAAAATAATCAATTAACATACTTTCTTAAATGTTAATTAATAAATTAGAATTTATTAGGATTTTTAATAGAATTTGGACGAATCTTTTTGAAAGATTTTCAACTTACTTGACCATAAGCCGCGTGTCCGCCTTTGACACAAGAATCAGTGGGATTATCTTGTAGAAAATATGGAATATATTTACTAAATTCAGATTTAATTGGTCGATTCATTTTCTTATCCAAGACAATATTACAAGATTTACATGAGAATCCTAAATAGAAAAAAAAAAAAAGAAAATATTAATTTATAAATTAAATAAGATATATAACTAAAGATTATTAGTGAAAAGGGAGAAGTGATAGTCGCTGAGAAAATTTGAAAATATTTTTGTGAATTATTAAAAAAAAATATACTGAATAAGCATAGAACAAAATAAAAATAACTATCAAATTAAATAAAAACCCTATGATCAAAATTAATTTAAATTCAACAAAATTAACTAATTTAATTTTAACAACAATTATTGCATATTTTTAATCCTTGTAACCAGCAATTATCGCTCCGTTGTGGTATGAAAAACCAATTTAAAAAAAAAACTTACTTTCATGTGGACAGAAAGAATGATTTCCAGGGAAATATTTACAGCAGGTTGAACCTTGTGACCAATCGAAATAATCATCGATCCAAGATTGTGGTGGACGCCCGATATATGTTCTAAAAAAATATAGTAATATAGTCTATTTTTATATATAAATAAATCATGGTTTCAAGATTGGTTTGGAACTTATAGATCCTCTAAATTGCAATTTTATCAGTAAAGAGATAAAGTTCTCAACAATACTATTGAAAAATATGAAGTTTTTTTTATATAAAAAGAAAAGGTTATACAATTATTAAAATTGATATTTTTTAATGTTGGCACGCATTTTATTTTCTAAGTAATTTTTTGCGATCCTTAATAACGACTGGTTATTCTAATTGGTAGAACAGTTGTAATATCAAAACTCCTTGAATTATATACCAGTGGCATGAGTCTAATTAAGTTTGAGAGCCTGGCCAGAAAGCAAGCTATATATATATTATACTCACAATTTTGATTGCTTGGATGCTATATAAACTTGAGTGACTAATGAATCGCTATCACAATATTGACCACCACAGAGCCAATTTTGAGTATTTGTATCGGAATAATCCAGTCCATTTTTAATAACAAAGTAAACGGGCGGTCCAATGGATAAATAGTCTTTTAATTTCTGTAAAAGATTGAAAAATATTAATCGCATAGTGCTAACTCTCTCTCTTTCTCCCAAAGATTGTTTTTTGAAATATATCTGATAATGTTAACATTATTAATAAAATTACCTACCTGGAAATATTTAAATACAAATGAATCGTCAGGCATTGAAAGTTCTTGATCGAGGCCAATTTCTATTTTAGGAATAACTGCAATATTTAAACAGAGGAAGCCAAAAAATAATATTACTACAGCAATTCTAACATTTTTAAGCATTAAGAAAGGAGTATAAAAATGTTCAAAAATATAGTATAAAAGTCCTTCCGAATTGGCTGTTTCTGCTTTTGATCCAGTAATAAAACAACAAATATCCATTCGATTTGCCTGGAAAAAAATTGAAATTGAAATGAGAAAATAATCTTGGGTATATATAAATATTAAGAGATAGAAATGAAATTCTAGTTAATTAATTTTAATGGATTTATACATCTACCTACCGAGATCTCTGTTTATTTACCCAAAGTTTCGTACACGGAGAAAACCAATGGATCTCTGGCCGTAGCCATTTATTGGCACCTCGTGAAGTTGCTTTATTTTCTATTCCTAACTTCTTCAATATATTTATTTTTAGCTACTTAAATAATCCATCAGGGCTCCGAAATCCAACCTAATCAATGTTTGAGGAGTGATCCTTTCGGCACCTACTCCTTGCAAAGAGGTAATATTTTCTTAACGTCAGCACCATAGTAATTCACTCTCCTCTTAGAGTTCCTGTGGGCCCAGTATGCTAGAAATCCATTTTCTAATCCAAATTTACACTTAAGAATTGTTGTCACTAAATTTTATAAAATATATGAGGCTAATCTATCATCAAATGGTAATGTGGGTATCCAGAAGTGAGCTAATAAAATACTTACAAAGGCTTAAAACGAATAAGAAATAAAAAAAAGAGAACTTACTTCTTGACGTTTTGTATCAAGATACATTAAGCTGACAAAGCAAGAAATTTGTAAGAGGAAATCAATGAGAAGCGCCATGCCTGCGTAGAGTGCAAATGCTCTTACAGCTGGCATATCGGAGAGGGAACCTGAGAAATCAAATCAAAATTTCTTAAGTATCATTTCTATCCAAATTTAAATTCCTCTTATTAGGGTAAGAATAATTTTAACAAACAATAGTAATAATTATTGACTCGAATTTTGCATTAAAATAATGAATTTCTAATCTCATAAAGTAAATAAAAAACTCTAAAAGATTATTTATAATTGTAAATACAAAGTTAATTTTTACTTATTAAAATGGTGAAAAAAAATGCAAAGGATTGATTTTTACAAAAATCTTTCAATTTTCATAAGAAAATAATAAAGAAAACATATAAACAATGTAAAAGTATATAATAAATTAATGAAATAAACTTTATATTTTAAATAGAAAAATTACCTAAGAAAAAGCAACAGGATTCCGATAAGCTAGTCAGTAATATTGACGGGCCTACATGACTTAGAATTCTTCCAATATGCTCTTCTGGTGTTTCATTTTGTTTAATAGGCTCTCTTTGATATGTTTGTACCAAGATGAAAATGTTGTCAACACCAACAGCAAGGACTAGAAACGGTATTACCTGAAAAACCAAAGATAATTATAATCTGACCCCTAAAAGTGAAAAAATCTACTTTAAAATAGGGGATCGGTTTATACTTGATCTTAATGTTTGATATACCGACTTACGTATTTTTAAAGCGAATTTTAAAATAATATACAAATAGTGCAAGTAATTATTTATCATTAATAAATTTTATATTAATAATTATTTCTACTTAGAGCACGGTGAAATCTAAAGACAAAAAAATTCCAGTAATAAGAGGAGCATACTCCAGCGCTAACTGTTTCCAAAATTGAACACCAAGAATTTTTTTTTCTATAAATTTGTTAACTTTATACATTTTAACAAAATAAAAATAAATATATATGAAATTCTATTATAATAAATTTCGTCTATCGTCTAATATGCCTGACAGTATTAAATAGCAAAATATTAAGCTAAAATTTGCCTTTCAGCTTATATGTCCCTATACAGGCCTACAGTAATTTAATTTTAACTACAAAAAAATCGAAATTAAACTAATGCTATCAAAATGTGCTTTATGATGCCCTGAGTCCATTTAAGTAGTTTTTAGAAGGATGTCAGTATGTGGGGATGTGTGTATGTTTGTGATAAATTCTTTCGCCCTGATAACGACAAAAAATAATTATTCTATTGTGATGAAAATAAGCACATATAAAATAGACCATAATGCCGAGATCCCAAAGATTTTTTGGGAAACATCCGACCATTAGGGGGTGTGCAATATTTTTTTTTTACATAACATTTTTTTAAATATATTTTAAAACTAGACCATGGTCCGAATACAAGAGTAACTAAAAAGTTCTAATTTTGTTAAAAAAATTATTTTAAGTTGCTCGTGACCATTGCTAATAGCCATTGGGGTAAAATAAAATCAATAAACAAAAATAAAAGTAAATGGCCGGCAAAAGTTGACCGCTCTGGTAGTATTAACTTTTTTTTTTTTAGTAAAGAATTTGAAAAAGAAAATACCTCAATGATGATGAGAGTTGCTGGCACTCCGATGTAACCAAATAAGCCAACAGAACAACCAACTGAAGCAAGGACTATTATCACTCCTCCCAAGCCAAGCGTGATTTTACTATCAATCTAGAAATATTCAATTAATTATTATGAATTAGAAGACATTTTTATATAATAACATTAATAATATAATTTAGTGTGAGAGTGGTACCGTAAAGAAAGTTAAAAAAAACATACATAATTTCCATTCCCAGCATCCCCTTTATCATAAAATAAATTTCGTAAAAATTTTCATTTACTAAATGACTAAAATTAGTAACCAAGCCTTCTGATTTTAACAAAAGAAGAAACATTTGTCGAAACAATAATTAACCCAAGGCCCTTATCAATAAACTTAGAGAAAATAAAAATAAATTAGAGAAAAAGATGACACTGAAGGAAAAACAAAATTTATTTTCGGAAATTAAATTATTATTAATTAATAAAAAATTTTATTACAGAGTAAAAAAATAGGTTAAATGAAAATTCTATATGGTCGAAGTTGGAATCGGGATTGTTTTCCCAAATTAAATATTTTGTTTTCTCGATATAATTCGAGGTATGTTAAGATTTGAAAAGAATTAGAAAAAGAAAACAAGAACTCTAATTGAAATCTTAAAACAATTTCTATGAATATTTTTTTTCATATTCAAATTAATAAATTAGAAATTACATCAAATATTTACCAATAATCTATAGAAAGAACGGATTTGTCCTAATGCAATTGCAATATATGCAAACATAATCAGATAACTGACAATGATGGTAGTAACATCAGATTGTGATTCCCGTTCTAATTCATCTTGAATAGACCGCTCAGAGGTGAATGCGACATCCATATATTCAGGACGATGATGAGCCGTCCAGTTTTTCATAAAACTAATAAATCTATTAGAAAAAGAAAGCTAATTAAAATTCAGACACAAACAAGAGTGACAATTTTAAATATAATATTCGGTAAATTTTAAAAATTATTCGTTTTGGAGAAAAAAGAAAATTGATGAATAAAATATTTTTAGTATTTAAAATAATAAATTATTTATTATACTAAGATTTAAACTATATATTTATTAATCAATATATTGGTGTTTCAATGCAAAAATCTCAAACATTCTTATTAGCCCCCTACCTAGGAAGAAAACGTAACAAATCTAATATTAAAAAAATGGGACGCATATGGAAAAGTTTGAGAATTATTTCCCTAAGATTAAATTAAATTTTGTATTAGAAAAATTAAATTATTATTATTATTATTATTATTAATATTATTATTATTATTATTATTATTATTATACTTAAAAAGATTTATCATATAAATTTAACTGAGTAAAGGTGTAATTTTCTTGCTTTATTTGAAATTTTTTAAAAAAATTTACCCCTTTACTGGTTTAATATTCTTTATATATATATATATATGTATATATATATTACCTCTTTTCCCATTGTAAAGCAGGTATAATTTTGGCTTTATCGTTGTAGTTATTGACAAGAAATGTTAAGATAACAGCTGTTGCCTTTTCATAAGATGGTTTTGCTTCCAGGGATTGATCTTTTTCTAGAAAACCTCCAAACGCAATTGCTGGGTCCACAGGACCTTTGTAAGGCGCCAAGCAGTCTGGGTTATAAAAATTCCTTAAAAAAAATAGAGTGATATAAATATTATGGATCTAAGAAATGGGAATTTTTTCTAGATTGTTTGTTGTGATTTATGAGTTTTTTGATGTATTAATATGAAACAAATTTTAGAGTATTCTGTTGTAGTTACAATCATTCATTCATTCATATAAATATAAAATTATACAATATACAGTGATTACTAAAAGAAAAAAATCACTTTTTCCATTTTATACATATGTAAATTGATGTATAATAAACTTTGATTGTTATTTTAATTTAATTTAATTTATATGAAAAAAAAAATAGTTTAAAAAATATTCATAGATAAGATATCGAAAATAATAAATCCAAAATAGTGCAATGTTATAAAAAATATTTGAAAAAAATTACAGTGTGCATTTCTTAATGTGATCCAAGTAATTGATCTCATTTCCATCGGGATCTTCGCTGGTGCTATTAAAATTATCCATATCATTTTGAAAATATCCCCAGACGCTCTGAACGACGCATTGAGATTTTGTGACTGGTCCAGTGAATGGAGAAGTCAGAGGAGCGAAGCAGATGTTTTTCAAAGAATTACCTTCATCTTCCCCAAGCTAACAAAAAGTTATAGTAAATAAATGAAACTACTTTAGTTCAATAATAATATAATTAATACCTTTTCAATTTGTTCTTGTAGATCTAAAAGAGACGTTAAAAATTCCCTATGGAAAACAGGCCCAAACTCAAGTGGCCCATTAGAGGTATTATGAACAATCTGGAAAATTAATTGAATGAATTAATAGAAAATATTTTATTTAACATAAAAAAATGTATAAAATTTTGTAAATGTAAATCTCTATATAACTAATGAATAGTTTGCTATTTTAAGGAATTTGTTTTAACTTTTTAAATTTGGCTTTAATTATTCTGAAGAGAATTAATTATTTTCTAAAATAACATAAATAAAACTAATAAAATGAAATTACATAATCAAGCCCAACGGCGCTGATGATGATTTGTTCCGTGCGATAAAATGGTTCAAAATGATTATCAAAATACTCCTTTTCAACTCGGGATCGACTATGAGGAGATGCCCAGAGTTCTACAGGATTAGTAGTTACTATTAAAAATTTTATACCGATGTTGAATGTAATTATAAAACAACATCCAATGAAAAGTACAAGCCAAGGGCGGGAAGCGCAGACTAAAAAGAAAAAAAAAAGGAAAAATTAAAATAGAAATATAAATAATAATTATCAATTAAAAATTATACTTACCAACGCCCCACCAATAAAAGAAATTTTCCATTTTTTTATTTAATCTTGCACCAAGATTTTCTAAGCAAGAAGTGTTAGAATCAATCCTTCGACTCAAACCAATTCCTGAAATATCATCTACACCTAAAAGATAAAAAAAAAAACAAGATCAAAAATCATTTATATTTAATTAAAAAAAAAATTATAAAAATAAAAATTTTGAAATATATGAGCGTTTTAAAATTAGAATAAAGCAGTAAGTATGAGGAAGCTATAAAAGCTTTTAGACATTTAAGGGCAAAAAAGGGTACAACATGGAAAAATTACAGAGAGATCCTAGAATAAAAATAATAATTTATATATTTTATAAAAATGTAAGTTTTTTCTTAAAAAAAAAAAATTGGAGTTTTTGTAGATTAGATTGTGAAATTTTGTGCAATACTCATTTAACTCAACGAAAGAGATTTAGTTTATATTTGTGTTATAAGAGAAAATTTTTTCATTATCTTTTTTTATAAAAATCTTTTAGTAAAAATAATTTGAATAAACTGAAAAAAAATTCTCCTAATATAATTAAAAGCAAAAATCATTTGTGATATAAGAAAAGCTATCCATTTTAAAATAAATATTCAAAGTTCTAAAGTAGAAATAATTTGTTCATAAAAAATTCGCCACATTCAAAAAAATTGATTGGAAAATCAAATAGGTATTAAAGTTTGATTTGATTGCCAAACCATTGCATTTGGCATTTAGGCTCAGTTTTTTTTTAACCGAGTCAAAAATTGCGAAATATGTCAAAGGACAACTTTTTAAAATATTAAAAGTAACAAAAATATAGAAAAGAAAAACTTGCATAGTAAAACCAAAATATACATTTTTATGGGTCTTTAATTAGGTAAATGATATACAAAATTAAAAAAAAAAATTTAGTGCAGGCAATTTTGAGAAAATGGAAAAAGCTAAAAAAAAAAAAAGTACTTGCGTAAATTAATTGAACCAGGTTCTCAAAATAAGCCAGAATTTCAGAAATCTTAAAAACAAATAATTAATAAGAAAAATAATTATTTAAAATCGTCAATTTTGGAATTATAAATTATACTAAATTTTATTTTTATTCTAAAACATAGTGAATTAAAACTCATTAAATTTTTAGCGCATCATAAAAAAAATTTTCTGGATTAAAAATAAATAAATAAAGGGAATAAGAAAGTTCTAATTATACTAAAAAATGAATAAATGAATAAATTGTCCAAAAAACTTGATAAATAGCTATTTGTTAAAAAAAAAAAAAAAAAAAAAAACATAGAATGGAAAATTAAAAATCTTAATGAACATGCAAACCAAAAACCAAGCGTTAGAAATGGCAAGCATAAAAAATAAATCCATGCAGGAAGATAAATATATAAAGAGAGAGAAGGAACGGACAAGTGTTCAAAATCACAGGGGGGAAAGGAGCTGAGATTTTTTCTATTAGTAAAATTCACGTACTGGACCGTTTGGATTGTAAAGGACTTTCTTCTTCATCAGCTCCGAGCGCTATTCTCGAGTGGTTTGTACCTGCCAAACGACGACCCACTGCTAGACTTACTTCATCGGCTTCTCTTTGCCGAATTATTGATGCTGCAAGAGAAATCTCATTGAAAATAGTCCACTAACTCAGAAAAAAAAATAAAACTCAAAAATTTTCTCAATACAAATACGAAAAAAAATTAAACGAATTTGTTATCATGCAAAAAATTAATTTTTGAAAAATGAAAAATTTTCCTAATCTTTATAAAGGATGATAAATGACTGTTCAAATTAAAGATAATGGAAGGTAGCGAGAGAAAAAATAAAAGAAATATAGCAATTCTAAACATTTCACTTGAATCTTCAAAATAAAATGTACAAGAATTAATAAATAGGAGGGCGGTCTGAAAAGTGAGGTAAGTAATACAGAGATGGCAGAGGTCTCGTTTTAAACTATCGACGATTGAAGGTGCGTGTGATAGCCGATACTATTGGCATATCTAAAGATATGTTGGTCATCTCTTACATTAACATTTGCATATGATAAAACTGTCAACAAGATGGGTGCCGCGTTTGCTGAGGACCAGAAACGAATTCGTGTAACCTCTCCTGAGTACTTTTGAGTTTGAGCCTTTTTAAGCATAATCGCACTGAATTTTTGCGTCGATTTATTACTGTTGACGAAACATGCCATGGATACATCACTACACATCCGAAACAAAAATTCAGTGAAAACAATGGGTAGAAGCCGGTTGCAGTGCACCGAAGAAAGCAAAAGTGGAAGCCATTGTTGTGTTTTGGGATGCTCGGCGATAGATAGATAGATAGATAGATTATCTCCAAAAGGGCAAAACAATCATAGGAGATTAATTCGCGTCGCTAATGGACCAGCTGGATAAAAAATTAAAGGAAAAACGACCGCATTTGGCTAGAAAAAAAGTGATGTTCAATCACGATAATGCACCGGCTCACTCATCGGCAATTGCAACGGCAAAATTAGTTGAATTACGATTCGAAATTCTTCCTCATGCACCTTACAGTCCAGATTTAGCTCCATCCGACTTTTTCTTGTTTCCGATAAAAGATTTTCATCAAATGAAGTGCTTGCAGAAACAAACGATTATTTTGATGTATTTGATTCGTATTGTCGTGATGGGATTAAGCGACTTGAATATCGTTGGAACAAGTGTATCGAGCTAAAAGGAGACTAGGCCGAAAAGTTAAAAAACTCGAAAAAACAATCCTCTTCTATGTTAGTTACCTCACTTTTCAGACCGCGTAAATATCCTTTTATTATCATCTCTTAAGCCTAACAATGCATGTAGATTAAATAAGTATTTATTTTTAACAAAGCTAACATTTAGTTTTTTAGATGGGACCATCATTAGGGAATGAATTGTATTAAATACAATAAAAAATAGTCATCTGGTGTTATTATTAGGCACCTAACCACAAAATATTATTTTATCCAGAGCTAAAAGAAAATAAATTAAAATATTCGTAAAACCCTTGTAAGTTAAATGTCTGTCTGCCTAGACAGTAGTCAATTTTTAAAACAAATAAAGTCTAAAATGGACAAGGCTGGAATCTAATAATAAATAAAATAAAAAAGAGATTTAGTTGTGGTTAGTTTAGTTGGCTTCGGTCTTCTCTTAGAAAATAACATATTTCCAGTTCAATTATTTTTAGAAATTTTGCTCGGGAAGAACAAAAAATTTTATTTTTTATGGGAATACCGAAACGAATAAAAGAGAAGTGAACTGAATTATATCCGAAGCAAACCGAACCAAACCGTAATGAAATTAGAAGGACACAAACATTAAAAGGAAATTGCAAAAACACTTTCAACTAATCAATTTCAGTTAAAACTGATTTTAACTATTAAAAACTATAAAAAGTTGAAAATATAACAATTTTTTCAGTCAATTGCAGTTTCCCATAAAACCACCTATTGAATTCTAGTAGAGAGTATATTTATAGTATAATATAAGTTAATAATTGTATTGACGAAGGGACTTTGTTCTAACAAAACAAACGGGTTTCAACTGATTTAGGATTTTCACAGTAACAGATATATAATTCAAGTGAAAGAGCAGAAATATTAGATATTTATTTCTTATTTATTCCAATAATTTAAAAAATTAAGATCGAGTGAAACGTTGAAAATTTTATAAATAAACCCTAATTTTTTTTTGTCCACCTTCCATCATGAGAAATCTATTAAACAAGAAATTTTTTAATCCCCAATAAATAGTAAATAATTGTATTTTGGGGAAAAAGGAATATAAGTTTGAGTTGGAAAGTCAACTATTAGCCAGAATTTGCAAAATTTTAATTAGAGAATAATGAGCTTATGAAAGGTATGAAGTAATGCAAGAGATTTCAAAAGCATGACAGACAGATTGGATTCTATTGAAATTCATTTATCTTACATAAATATGCAGTGTAAAATTAGTTGAATTTGCAGTGTAAATATATATAAGAAGATAGAGCTAGCAAGACAAATATTTATTTATTAGGCGTGTATCAAACAAATTGATACAATAAAATTCCTTGAAATTTTGAATCGTCCTTTTGTCAAAATTTGAAATTAAAATAAAATTTTTCTTATTTATTTTAATACCTTGAAATGTTCCATTAGAAAATCAATAAGACTTTGCAATCAAATACTCCTCACAAGACAAACGTTTTGACTTGAAAGTCAAGACCATCATCAGAAAAAGCATGCCATATATTAAAGTGAGATATAAAATAGCAATTCACAGAACAGAGAATTCATTTGCCTTTACTGTATCTATATTATTTATGTCAGAGAAATATATTTTGCCAGATGATGGCCTTGTAAGGATTATTAAAAAAAAAAAAAAAAGATTGGCTGAAAAATCTTTTTTGATGATTCTACTTTGTATAATAGTATAATAAAATGGAGAAATTAATTATAAATTTTGGAAGAGAAGATTATGTTGATACAAAAATGAACGTGACCACCGCCTATAATAAATTAAAAAAATTATTAATTTTGTTTTTATAATATTAAATTAAATTTATTTACAGAAAATTTTATGATAACTTATTTAAGGTAAATTTTTTTTAGAAATTTATAATATTTCTTTTTTGTCCAAAATAAGTAAATTTCTTCAATAAAAATAAACTTGGTGAAACGCATTCCTCGTCTCGTGGGATAAATAATTGAAATATAATTAATTACTTATATAATTATTAGGGAAAATGACGGGGGATGGAATAATAGCTCTTTCTTAAATAAAATATTTTGCGAATCAATTTCAATATCTTTCATTTAATTAATACAATCCTTCTTATTTTTAAATTAAAAATTTGTATTAATATTATATATCTTTCATTCCTTTACCCTTATAATATCGGCTATATTAAAAATAATGGATTAATATTTATCCCCCATTGGGAGGAGTCCATTTCAATAAAATTGAAGCTTTGGCAAACTTGAGAAAGCTTTTTTTATTGATTAACGTCATATTAAAAAAAGGCTTTTTGGAAAATGGAAAGGAATTAAATGAGTGAAATTTTCTGTAAAAAAAGGCAAGTTAATTCAAAATATTGAGAGTTAGAAAAAAATAAATAAAACAAATTTTCAAAAACCAAAAATAATTTCATCATGCTAAATGGAATATTTTTCCTTCCATAATTTAATTAAAATTTTGTAGATATTTTTATTTTTGAACACAAAAATAAAATCAAAACAAAATTTTGGGGTCTATTTTATAGAAAAAACAAAACAATGTCCTCATCAGACTTCTTTAAAGACTCGAAAATCGGGAATTGATAATCAGCATGATAATGAACGAGAAATCAAAAGTCAAAAAATTGAATTTATTTATGTGTGTCATAATAACTATCAACTTCAAATATACATCTATTAGTCAGTTTCAAAAATTTAATAACTTTTTAAAAACGATTAATTATCTTGTTAAATAAAATTTAAAAATTCGAATTAGTTTATAATAATAATGATGGGAAACTTAATAATTTTATCATATACCTCATATATATATATTAATAATAAAGATTCATAAAAAAAGATGACTTTTGCTGAAGTGAAAGTTAAGTCAGATTTCTTTTGTTGTTTTGATGGAAATCAACATATTTACCTAGAAAAGGTCAGTCTGATTTATTAGGTTTAAAAACTTAAAGAGCAGCAATCAATTAAAGTCCTCTTTGTTTTCATGACTTTGTGCTAATGATTGTCCCGTGTGTCAGTGACTTTAATGTTTGCGCGTGTGAAAGGAATCTATGTCAACTAAAGAGGTATTGAAATGAAACTCGCGAAACGGCGGCCAACTTCCTCTCTTTCTACAGAATATTCAAATCTACAAAACCTTAATTCATTTATTAAAATTTTGAGATTATATTATATTCAAAATTTAAAACTGTTAAGAATATTCACTTAAAATGTTTTGTTTTTATTGTAATGAGAAATGATTTATTTAGGCGTCATTATTTTCAAGGGAAAGTGGCAAAAGAGAAAAATATTCCAAATGACATTCTCATTCTCAATTGAGTTAATATGCTTTAATAAGCCTTGATGGTTCCCAGAAGTCCTTTGTGCCAAAACCGCATCCCCCAAGTGCTCCAAAAAATTAAAGCTCACACCATAAGGAGAATAAAAAACTCTCCTTTTCCTTTTTTTTATTTAATTAATTTCCCAATTGTTTAAAGATAAAATCTTTAATTCAAATATTTTTATTAAGTTACTTTTAATATATCTTTATATTATTATCTAGTAGACCTTTATCAAGCTTCAGATATAAAAACATTTAGATAGAGGCATAATGACGAAGCAAGAAAATTAAGATAAAATTTTCTTTAATAATTATTTTCTTACTTTGAGAGAGTAAAACAAATATTAATAATAAAATAAGTTTTTTTATTACATTAATTTCGTATAATTTAAATAATTAAATATTTCTAATTAATTAATTTAATTTAATTAAAATTTTGGCCTTTCGTAATTATACAATTTTAAAAATTTTCCAAGACTTAATTTTTTTTCCTGAAAGGTTAATGAATAAAAATTGCGAGAGTTTTTAAATGAAAATTCTTTATTCGATAATAAACTTTCGGCATAAATTGTGGTATAGTGCTATTTTAATTCACCAATTCTTTGACCTAACCTAAACATAATAAGGAAAAGTTTGGGTTTATTAATAGTGACGGTCATTAAGAGAGTTGAATCAAATTTAAAGCGACCTTAATTTTTAATTTTTTTACATTAGCAAAAATTTTCTCTATTTCTTTCTAGCGATTGCGTAATAATTGACGATCTTTTGGAATTTGGTGTGTTTAGTTAGGTCTCATTGAATAGTGAGTGACCTGTAGTGAGTTCTGCGTAACATCATTACACACTCGTCAAAGCCAAAAAGGACCACTAAGAATTAAGAAAGTGAACAAGAAATTGGCAGTTCTTGAGCAATTGGCGTCCTTCTTTTATTCATTTACCCTTCAATAAAAAAAACTTCCGTTCCTCTTGAAAAATTCATAGGAAAAGGGATTTTTTTTCTTGATAAATAATGTTGTAATTAAAAATTGGTTTAAATATACACGTATTTAATAAATTTTTATTTATTCAGCGTTAAATTTTATTATAGCTTATTTCCCAAAGATAACCTACTCATTGAGGTATCCGGATTAGTCAATTTTGTGCCTCATAATAAAAGACTATTTTCTAAATATATAATTATTAAAACGATTGCGTTACTAATTCAAATAAATTTACAACTTGATAAAGGTTTTATAAAAATAATACGATAGATAATTTTTTATAAATAAAAGTTTTGAATAAAAAAAAAAATGCAACTAAAAATTTTATTTAAGAAAAACTTTTTAATTTTTTTGCTCATGTTTAATTAAATAATTTTAATTCCGAACGCAAAAAACTAATTTAGTCGAAAACAAATTAAACACAAAGTTATAGAATGATAAACTTAAATATAACCATTCTTAAATACCAGTCATGCAACCAAACAACCAGTAATGTTAGCTATATATATATATTTGAGATTTTTTAAATATATTTGATAAAAATTTACCTATTATCTGATTTCCTTGGCTATTTCTGAAAAACTGCAGGATCAATATCAATATCGTCCCGCAGAGGAAAATGACTAGCATAATCAATTCGTACATGTCGAGACCGATGAAAGAAAAGGGTTCAGGTGGAGGAGGTGTCGGTGGCGGTGCTGGGCAACTTTTTTCACAATCAACACAACTGCAAGCCGGAGTTTGAGGCTGTTCAAAAAAATTATAAATTATATGTATTGTAGTTTTACTCAAAGACTATTTACAACTCTTATCTCTATCTAAGGCCGAAATTATACTTGTTAAAAATAAATAAGACAAATGGATAGTAGCGCAATTTTTGCATTTTGAAACGTATCGGTATTATTATTATTTACCATTTTACAATTTTTGGTACAAAGCTCACAGTAATGATTATAACTTTAGCTTTGAAAGTCATCATGCAGCTGTTTATAAAAAAAACCTGTTTTAAAAATCCTCAGTGAAAAATTTTATTTTTTGATTAAGAGTTTCTTAAACAGCAATTTATTGCCTATCCTTTTTCAATTATTTGTTGGTGTTTTATTAATTCATTTCATTTCATTAGGCCCTGGATTCCCTTATTTAATCGACTCAAAGACGGAGCACTGTTAAGAATTGTATTAAAATATTTAATTGTTCATAAAAATTTAAAATTTTTTAATCAAAGGTGACCTTAATTTAAAATTAAATGTAACTGAAAGATTAGTAATGTAAATTCAAGTGTTATTAAGATTTTTTCCATTTTAATCTCTTTATATAATATACTCAATTTTAAGTTTTTATAGATTATAAATTCTATATGAGTAGATAGAGTGAAGAGAGGCTTAAAAAATATTTATCAATGATACTTACATTGATACTTTTATAACAAGGTATAATTTCAGGATTCAAAGGCGTAAAGTTTCCAACTGGCTCTTCACTATGAATGTAGTCAATGAGAAATGGGGCATATGGATTTATTGAAATATCACCCATAAAGTGGAACCAACTGAAAATAAAAAAAGTAATTATTATAATAATCAATTTGAACCTTTTGTTTCAAGATTTTTATTTGTAAATAAAAATAAATAAAAACTAATTATATATCACTATTTATTTAATGATTGGGATCTATATGTATTTACTAAAAGTGAATTATCTCCTGATGAAATAGACCTATCATGATGTATCTAGGCATAATATAATCAAAATTTTAGACATTATTGAATTAATCCAAATTCACCGTTTCGGTTCATTTAATTTAATTTAGATTTTTTCTTAGTAAATTTTTCATATTTTTACCGAGCCATCTAACAAAAGTCGATGTCCAATTTTGGAACTAGAATTTGGCCAATAAAATTTTATTTTTAATTAACATAAGAGAATTATCTTGTATCAAGTCCTGAATTTGGAATTAAGAAATTTTAACATTTAAAAATTTTAGTATCTTCATTTCATTTCTCTTTCAACTTTATAAAGTGCATCATATTTATTTATAAATTTGAATTTAGATATATTAAATAAATTATAAGTTTAAAATTTACAAAAATATTTTGATTTTTATGTTAACGTCAAAACCGGATATCAGTCAGATTTACCAAGGTAGACTTAGTTGTATTTGATTTATTTCTCATAAAAATAAGCCAAACAGAGCATTGTTCGCCATTATATATACATCGTAAACGTATTTAAGAAGGAAGGAAGTGAGGAATTGAAGGCAGGTAATATTAACGCTCCAGTATCCTTAATGAATGCCGTATTGGGTCAAATTTAGAGTCTCATCATCAGTAGAGAATTCTTAAGTACCCGGAGTTAGTTATTTTATTAATAAGATGTCACAATACAAGCATATGAGGTGTATTGTTTATATGTGTATAAATTAGCGATTGTTCTGTGAGAAATAAGAAAAATTCTTATTAATTTATTCTAATTCTTATTAACGACCTTTAAAGAAATATATAACTATATTTTAATAAAAAAAAATAGAATTTTAGATGCGTTTCGGAATGTCAATGTGAAAAATGAATGAAGGCGAAACGTAAGTGAATAGCAATGTATTATTTAAGAGGAGGGTTATTTCGGACCGGAAGCCAGAGCAGGTGCTGGAATCCCATTCTCCACACATGATGTCCATTGCAGGTTGAGATGTCGATGGGACGCTAACTTGTTTGCACGAGCTGTACGTGCCATTCATATATGAGCCTGTCAGGTACAGCTCAAGGCTGTTGATATATTCCGTACCTGAAAATAAATAAATAAATTATTATTATAATTTATCTCTTTTTGATTTAACAATCATTTAGATAAGTTTTATAATCTCTACGTTTTTGCAATCATATGAGAGATTATTTGATGATTTTTACAATCAAGAATATCAAAATATTAAAGTATTCAAACAATATGAAAATGTGATTGGGTATTGGTGTGCGGCCAGATCGGATATCCTGGGTTCAACCCCCAGGAAGTCTATGGCCCGATCCAACAACCAAAAATATCATTAAAAAAAATCTCTTGCTATTTCCCTTCTCTTCTATTAATGTGAGTCTAAAAAATACAGGAAGAAACTAAAGTTGCTTTAAACAAAAGATAATATTTAAAGATAAAAAGAAAAATATTGAAATTGATTCAGAATCTATTTCTTTAACGAATTCAGAATGCTTATAATGATAAAGGTCAAAAGAAAGGTTAATTTAAGCTGTTTTCAAATGAAAATTTATTTTGAAATTCAAACGCACCGGATGTGCTTTAGAGAGGTTGGGATAAGAGATTTTTTTTCTTATTTTAAATGATTTGGTTTTTTAAAGAGTTCAACTCTCTTTTGATACATTACACGAGTATGCATTTTTTATTTATTTATGGGAAATTATCAGAAAAATTTATTTCTATTATTTCGTCAAGGGAATAATTTGGTTGCTTGGGGGGGATTGCCTTTATTACTCCGCCCAAGTGTGGATCCGCCCTTATTTTGAATATAACAATAAATAAAAATAAAAATATTAAAAAAATATGTCAAAAATAATTTTCTCTAATTATAGATGAGTTACCTAATATTGAACCTCTATGTTTATGGCCTTTGTCGATAATATTATGAAGGAAGGACTTTAAACAAATTAAAAATATTTGGCGTATTATTCTGTTATTGAAAATATTCAGTGGGATGACACCATCGCAGTACATCACATATTTTTGGCAAAACGTCATATATTTTAACTAATAGTCTATCAGCCTGCTGGCTCAGATAATAAAAAAATTTGCTTTTAATGAGTCAGCCTGAAGATTTACGGTTATTTTGGAGCAGATCATGGTCAGGTCCCCAATCCCTTTTGTCTGGTTTTTTCTTTTGCTCCTTCTTTAGAGCGCAAATAACGCCTCTCCTGTTTATCTCTTGTTAAATTTTTTCAAACATAATGGCAATTATATTTAGGCTAGCTTACTCGTTTTATCAATTAAATGAATGTACCAATTATTGAAAATACTTTGTCCAGCTCTGAGAGCCCTGATGATATTTTTTTCCACTTCCCTTGTTACTAACAATTCTTACGAGATTAAATTCGGAATAACTGCAGCCTCGGTTTTTATATATAAGTAGGATTATTAAAGGTTAAAAACAAAATAGATTCATATCTTAAAGGAACAATTTATTAAGAAAAAGAAAACAAGATGCCCCAAAAAATTGAATTTTTTTAAAAATAGGACTTATTTTGCTAACTAAAGTATGTGTCGAGGGAGCCTTCTCTCTTGCTATGCATAAACTTCATAAGAATGCGTCATTTTTTTCGTAGTTAATGCTTTTGTTGTGTTCATAAAATTATCAAATTAAAATTGAAAATATATTTAATTTAATTTAAATAATGACAAAATTTAATGAAAATAAATTTAAAAAAATCTAAATACCAAAAAAATTGGTCCAAAGAGCATTAATTCATAAGAAACAAGAATCTATAAAAGTAGAGTAGAAGAAGGAGTGGTAAATTTACCATTTGAATTCGTCTTCACTTCTGTTATGTTCATGAAAGTACTTTGATGTGGAGAACAGGTAAGTTGGCAAATATGCTGGAGAAGATTGTATATACAAGAAGGACATCGTTTGAGAAATGCACCCACCAATTCGACCTGTTTCTCCATGGTGCGAAGTTGAGGTGCATCGCAACATAATTTCACGGGTTCATCTGGAATAAAAAAAATCATAATTAACAGAAAATCATATGAAAATTTAAGAAAATCCTTAATGGGATTTTTCTTCAATCTCAAAGATATAAAACAATGAAATATTTATGAACGTGTAACATATATCGACAAGTATTAATTGTTATAGAATTTTAATTTAATATAAAATTAGTTTGCGAATTATATTATGGGATTGAGAAGCTCACATTTGATATAAATTCGTGGATGGTGACTTCGAGTTACAGGAGCTAAGAGTGACATTTCTTCTACTTTCTATATGCCAGTCCTTTTCCGTTTCTCCTACCAGTATCAGGCTATGCAATGTGCCGGTTTGTTTTCTTGGTCGTATTTAACTTTTCATGCCGGCCCCCAATCACAGGGAAAAGGCAATGAAATAAATATGCTGCCTAACCCACTGGCAGGAATATTAAGAGAAAACTTTGACTATTTCATAATATATTAATTAAATATCCATTTGATGGGATATTTTATAAATTAAATTACAATAATTTTTTTTTAATAGTACATATATGATGTGTTACTTAAAAAATAAAAGAAGCTTATTCTTTCGGATAAATGGCATTTTTGAATATTATATTTAGATGCTAATTTAATTTCCATTAAAAATTTTTTCAAATGCTTGAATTCCTTAAGGCCAAATTCGGCTTTGTATTGTAAAAGTGTAATGAGAATTGATTCCTTTAAAAAAAATTATTTATTTCCATAAGAAAGAATGTCAAAATATTTTTGAGAAAATTTCTATAAAATATATTAAGTATTGTTATAATGCAAATATCCAAAAATGTAAATTTTCCCTAAGGTCTTTCACTCTTTGAAATTCTCCTTGAGCTTGTTTAGTATTCCCCTTCAATATAAAAAGTCTCTAGCGGAATATATAATTCACCTAATCACAGATTCAACAACATAAATTTTTCAGAATAGCAAAGTATACTATCCAAAAAATCAATAAAATAATGAATACATTTATAAATTACATAGTAACAAGATGTAAGTAAACTTGATTAATTCAAGTAATGAAACAAAATACACGTGTAACAAATAATCTGGTGGGACGGCAGCACATCACACAACTTTCTTTTACCTAAGATAAGGAAAATTGTGTTATGTGCTGTCAGAACAGATTTTTTGGGTCAGGTTACAATTTTATTTATTTTAGAGATTTTTCGTGTGTATTATTCAATTATTAAATTAATTTAAAAAAATAAATTAATTAAATTCATGAAATTGAATTTATTATTATTAAACATAGGAATTAAATTAAATTAATATTTTGTTACCATGGCAACGAGTCTTCCTACCTTCTTTCTCTATGGGATATTTAAAATCCAAAATTGAAGGCCCACCACTATTTTGAGGTAGAAAATGATTAAAGATCATTATATTTATTATATGACCAGGCAATTTAATCAATATTGTTAGAGTAGTTTAAGAGAAAATAAAAATAAAAATAAAAAAAACTAAAAACTAACATCAGTAAAGTGGACCCCAAACTAGGGGATAAGGGTTTCAAAGATCATCTAATAAATAATTGACATATGAATTTTAATCAAAATCGTTAGAGCAAATTTTGAGAAAATCAAAAAAAAAAAAAAAAAAAAAAAAACAAGTACATCAGTAAAGTACTAGTACTAGTAGGTCGATTTTATTGAAAAGCTTAGAGGATACCTAGCTTAAATATAAAATTTCACCCTCGTATGTTTTTTCGTTTTGAGATATCTTGTTCACAGACAGACAGACAAACTATTTTGCAAATCCCATTTTTTTAGACTTAGGAGACTTCAAAACGTGTATTTCCGTTGAAATCTCGAGATCGATTTTTTTGCGATTGCAATATTTTCTATATATTACATATATAGGTAAATTAAAGTAAAAATTCATATTAAATATAGCTTATATTCTCAAAAAATAAATAAATAAATATAATGGTAGTTTTTTTTTTAGTAATCCGGATGAACAAAACCAACAGTTTTTTCTAAATCACCTTCACTCCTTTATTAAGCAAATATTTCGGCGCGTATGACGTTCGCAAACCTCAGTGCTGATAGATTTGTGAAGTGATCACGTCACATAATAAATAAAAATACTTTTATTAAGAGCATGTGATCAGCTGCTTATTATTATTGAAACGATTCGAAATTAATTTAAATAAATATTTCTCATTAAATACTATATAAATTGAAATAAAGTTAACAAGTCTGTCATTATTTATCTTAAAAACAGTCTTAAATTTCAAAAATATTTTAGAGAAAATATATAACAAAATCTATAAAATTTCAATAAAATAATAAAAAAAAAATTTATTTAATTTTGTATTTAATTGAAAAATTAATTAGAGACAATAAAAACAATTTATCTTATTTTGAAATAATCCTCTTAGATAATCGGGAAAAACAAACAAAGGATATGACAATATATATAATTATAATTCAATTTCAAGCATAATATAAATAAATATTTGAATGGCAATTTCATTATTTCCAAATAATAAACTAATATTTTAAAGAATTATAATTTTTTTCTATTCTTATTAATAATAATAATAAATAATTGGAAAACATTTCCACGTTAATAAATTCTTATTAGGTCTATTAGGCTCTATTAGATTAAATTATATTTCAAGTAGAACAAAAGGCCAGATTTTCTTTTTTTAATTTATTCATTAATTAACAGCAATTAAATAAAATTTAAGGTTATATTAATAACATCAAGTGTGGTGTATTTTTAGAAAATAGGTTTCACAATATTTTATGTTACTTATCACTTTAGAAATATTTAAAACTAACTTGACCCTTTTTTTTTGAAAGAAGCCAAAAGACATAACTATTTTATATAACAAATATATTTTAACGATGGAATTTTGTAATTTAATATTAATCAATGACATAATGGAGTAATATCTTCTTTTGATAGGAAATTTAGGAAGCAAGAATTTAATTTTTAAAATCCTTAAATCCCCATTGATATTAATCTTTTAAGTGAATCAGGCGATTCGTTCTTATCTTTTAATTTCCTTTAAAAAAAAAATGAATCACCGGATACTGAAAAAAAATTCAAATGATATGAATTCTAAAATGAATTTTTTGGATTTATCAAATTTTCTTTCGAGCATTTTCTCTCGCAAGAGTGAGAAAGAGAATGCGCTTTTGCATTCACTTTAAGAGCTCTTTTGACAAACTTTATTTTATTAAAATTATGTTTATTAAAAACCTGTTTGGACATTTACATTTTATTTTATTTTTTAATGCTTAATGAGAAATAATTATCAATATGTTATTTTATATTTATATTTTGTTCACAATGAAGACGGTTTAAAAAAAAATATTTTAATTAAAATTCACCAAGTAAAGTGATAATATAGTTAACGTATTAATAGTTGACCTTCATATAGGTTTTGCATAAATACTTACGTTCATTTTTTTGGGGCTGACTCATATAGTACTTTAAATCTTAATAATTTAAATTATATTAATATTAAGTTTGGGAGAAAATCATTTTTGTGACAGTAAAGAGATATGAAAGGATGATATGATGTGTTTTTAAAGCTGCACTAGAAATATAAAATCTATTGTATTAAAAAATAAAATATAACTTCCTCTTCTTTTTATTAATTACTACTAGTTCATTCATTGAATCCTGTATACATTAGAAAAAAAAACCCATGAAAATCCGACTAGTAGTTTTGGAGACTATGATAGACAGACTATCTAATATATATAATAATATATTCATAAAAAACCGATATTAAGATTTTCTATAATTTCTCAAAGTAGATGTGATTTTCATTTCCAACTATAATTATTAATAATAGATAAATTGTGGATTTATAATACCGCTGTTGTAGCTTTAGATTTGTTAGGGTATGAGGGATTTGCACAAGAAACTTGTTTGTTTATGTACATTTTTGTACTTTCTCGTATATGAGGTATACGAAACTTATTGTAATCATCCAAAAATTTGATCCAAGATTTTGATTGTTCTTGACGTTTGGAGCCTCTTTTGAGTCCGAAAATACCATTTTTCGAATTATGCCTGTATGCATGCTCGTTAACACGATACTCCAGTGCGTTTTAATGTAGATAAACCAAATTTTACATACGTGCATTACAGCAAAATCATAGATCTCTATCATCTTTTGGGCTATTTCCGGCAACCGGAAGTGATACTTTACCTAAAGGGTTTTTCTAAAATTCAGGATAATATGACTTTATGGAGACGATTAAAATTTTGTTTAGGTACTTTATATCGAAATTGGAGACCACAGTTAATTTAATTAATTAATTAAAATTTAGTCCACTTCCGGAAGTGGTACTTTGCCCGAAACATTTATCTAAAAATCGTGATAACTCAAATATGATTTCACTGAGATGAGTCAAAATACAAATAGAAATAATTTGTTTCTATATTTATTAAAACTACCACTACTCCCTAACTATGAGTATGCGAGAAAGTCGAGGGGAGGCCACTCTCGATTTTTAATAAATCATTCTAAAATTAGTTTTAAGTCTATCATTTTAACCAATTAGTTTGAGACTTTCCTTCTGATGTCAAAGTCGGTAATAATTTTACAATTCAGGTATGAACGACAAAATGAGAAAATAATTCTAGATAAACAATATGTTGTCCGTTAAAATTCACTAATATAAATTTATAAAACACAAGGGTAATATTATAAATGGTGGTATATTAAAATGTTTCAAAAATGATTTGAGAAGTGAAGGAAGTAGAATGCCCCTCCCCTATTTGGAATTTGAACATTGTCCTTTAATTTACGTGGTAAGAATTCGAAGGAATTTTTATGACTCATCAACTTAGTCATTTCTCAACATTTATCTGGCGATGATTGGTACAGTAAGAGAGATCTAACCAATTTGTTCTTTCTTTCAAATTAAATTAAACAAAAAAAAATTTATTTAAATTTATAAATGGAATTGTAAGAATGTTATCAAAAGATTATCATATCTTATCATTTAAAGGTTTATGTTGTTGTTCAAGGAACATTTCTTATATATATATATATATTTTAATATTGAAGAAAAAATCCAATATACAAGCAGCTTTGGTCATTAATTACTATTAAAATTGACACAAATTGCAAATATTTTTTTTTATTAATTTAAAATATTCAGTTGTTTATAATTTTGAAAAAGTCTATATATATATATAACTAAAATAACTTTGGAATCATTATTTTTAAATATTTCATCATAAATTGTGATATCTCTAATACAAATAAAAATTCTAAAGAAAATAAAAATAGTATTATTGATCTATTATATATTCTTAGGTGAAGTAGATAGAACATGATAATATCGTATCATAATTATCATTTACTTAATATTAAGAAATAATTTCCTAAAAATAAAATATTTAATGGAAAAACGAGGCTTAGAGGAGTTTTCAAGTTCTAAGTAAAGAAAAGAGAGGGAATATGCTGTAACAGCGGAATTTTTAGGTTTAGGTGGTGCTTTACAATTAAATGATCAACTTTTCATCTAAAAGTAACAATGCAAAATAATTATTCAAAAAAAAGATATCAATTGATATGAAATAGCAATTATTATAATGTATAATGATTTGTTTATAAACTGAATAAAATTAACAAATAAAATCAAATATTTTCCATAAATTATTTAATTATTAAGAAAGCTAGTCGTAAACATAACTTTTTATATTATAAAAGCAAAAATATATTCTTTATTTTAAATTGATAGTAAGAAAAAGTTAATTTCTTTTAATGCTAATTTAAAAACAAACTTTTTGATTGTATTTGAAAGTTTTATAGTTGGATTAATATTATCATGGAGGGTGAAAAATAATCAATATTTAGGGCTAGTAACTTTTCGGCCCTCTGAGTGAGTCATCATCAGAGCTAGTTGGTCAAAGTTGGATAATGCGCTAGTATATATATATATATATAATTAACTTCATTTAAGCTTATTTTTCATTTTTAATTATTATGTTTAAAAATTGTCTATGAATACATTTTATACCATAAAAGAGAGGTAAGTTATATATGGGCCATCCTGCAGAAAAAAGAGCAATAAAAAACTAGAAAAAATAAATTATCTGACGGTTGAAATTAAAGACGATGGTGCTTCACAATTTGACAGTTTCGCAATTCAATATTCCAATTTGGCGGGCTTTCTCATGTGCCGATATGTAACATTGTCAATTTGATCTTTGTCATGATTGTATCCCGAAAATCCATGCTGGTTTTGAGACGAATAACAAATTATGAGGCACTTTAATTCAAAGTGTTAATTAAATATGTAAAAAAAATTAGTCTCTAAGTAAGAAAAATTTCACATTTTTTTAAATATATATAATAAATATTGCATAATATATTTTGACCATTTTTAATGAAATTATTGTTTTATCATTGAATGGAGTAGCAAGAGTGGCTAGTAAAGGTAAAAAATAATTTCGAAATATATATATATATATAAATTAAACAATAAAAAACAATGTAAATGATAAGGAATAAAAACCTCCATATGCGATATCACACGTTTTAAGTGATAATTATCCTTTTTACTTTCCTATAATAAGGAAAGTTAGTTTCATATCTAAAGTAAGAAAAATCGCTAAATAAGACGGGCAGAAGATAGTAATAAAAATAAATGTATGCACAAATAAAAATAATTTGAAGCAATATTTTATTTCATAACGTCTAATTTAATTTCAGATCAATAATATCACGTTTTAAAAAATATTTTAGGAACAACCAAAACTTCTTTAATGAATAATCATAAAACATATTAACAAAGAGCAATTAAAATGGGAAAAATCAATATTAAAATTTTCGTTCAATTATACATTTCTTTTAATTTCGCTATTCGTTTAATCTCTTTTCTTTGTGCGTTGATTAGATAATTTTTGCATCTGAACAATGGAGATATTTTCTTATTAGAAGATAAGTTAATAACCTTCTTTGGTTGAGTGACTGTCGGTGGTCGGAAAAGGAGACACGCAACTCGGCCTGACTCACTAACAGCTCTTAACAATCTTTGAGAGAAATTTATTCACTTATATCAAAATTGAATACAATTAGTTTCTATTAACTCTTTAATAAATACATTATATTTTATTTCTTCTTTGAATTCCTTAATGTAAATTGAGGACATGGAGGAGAAGATATAATTTAAGAGGGAGAGACTATTTTGTCAGCTTAAAAAAATCTTGAATGTGAAAAAAATATTAAATGAAAACAATAAATAGTAATAAGAGAGCTATAGGGTGGCCAACCCCGAACCCGCGGCGCATGTACGGCCTCGATCGGCCTTCTCAACGCCCATGACACAAAAATCTAAAATTACTTTCTCACTAAATATTTCATATATAGGTAAAGAGAAAGTAAAGTGTATTTTAAACGAACTAAAAAAGTTAGTTATTGTATTCTCTCTCTGTATGTCTGTCTACAATTTTTTTCGAATTTCATAATTTTGAATTCGAAACATCAAAAATGGAGTATCAATCTGGAAAAAATTTTTAAATCAATCCATGGCAAGCAACATGGTCCAGATGGCCATCGAAATTTTGAATTTTACCAAATAATTCGGATACATTTATAAAATTGCGAGCGAAGCGTCTTTGCGCAGATTCAAGTTCGTTGCGGCAATGCAGCTTTGCGCATTCCCAGATGTTTTAAACATAATTTTTCAACTTAAAGAAGAGAAATATGTTTTTTATTTCATAAAAATAAAATAATTGATGAAGAGAGATCCAATGGGAGATGTTTAAGAGTAAATAACAATAATGTCTATATTCCAAAAAAAAAAAAATAACACCCAAGAAATGAATATGATAATTTATAAAAGAAAAGACATGTATAGGTTTTTTAGGAGTTTGTGTTTAAAAAATGTTTAGAATTAGGATTTTAGAAAAATATTGGAAAATTTAACCTTAAATAAATAATTATTTAAAAAATTTTTTTAATTAGTTTTTTAAATTAAAAAAAAAAAAAATGATTCTATCTAATTCGAACCAGGCCAATACCGAATTCTAATCATCTTTTCAAAAGTAAATGTTCTGTCATCATATATATTGATTACATGGCATGGTTCTTCTTTCTTGCATCCACAAAGTCTATTAAAATTTTTCATTGCACACATGCTTACACAAAGGTTGGCCACCTCTGGCGTAGGCGATATCTAACTATATTGTTCACTTTTAATATATGATTCATATCAAGTCTTTTTTATCCAGCATAAGAAAAATATTTACTAGTTTCATCCTAATTAAAGAATGTGTATTTCTGAAATATGAAAAATAATCAACGTCGTTGCCAATTTGTGTTTTTCAATTTGAACTCGTGACTTAGAAGAAGTTATATCAAAGATTGAAACAAGTGCTTACTGTATAGATATATAAACAAAAGACCATTCTTTGTATATTTTATATAGGAAAATAAGAAAAATGATTCCTCTGATCTCCTCACTCAGAAAAATGTCTTAGCTTAACGTCTGAAAATAGATTAATAAAATATTATCATAATTACCATTAGAAGAAAAGAAGTATGGACACCATTTTCTCAAGATGGGCTCTTGCTCTGCTGTCATCGGTTTCGCTGGTCCATTGTATGGACAATTTTGTGTTTTCTGTTCATCTTCTTTGTTGCATTCTCCATACCAGACGCAATGACCTTCTTCGGCCAAGACAAGCTGTAACAAAATTTATTTGTTGATTAATAAATATAAGTAAAATTCATAGATATGAAATTATATAAAATGGGGAGTGTAATGGTAAAGAATAGTTGGATTATTCATCTGAAGAGATTAATACTAATTACTTTAAAATCATAAATATTTGATCATTAAAAAAAAAAACTGAATATTTTATAAAAATTATTTTGACATTTTGATAGTATATAATTGTTAAAATCATTAGAAATTTTGTTTAAGCTTTGTTATAAATTTCTTTTTTATTCAATTAATGCTAAAATATAAAATTTTTTTCTTTAACTAAGGGTGAGGGGGCCCTCAGACAATAAAATTTTAAGAGCACGCCCTGATCATCCATTCAAATATCAATGCCCATTTCAGTCAATGAATCATTTTTCACTTTACTTTTATTAGAAATTGAATTGAATGTTTACCAACAGTTTCTTGAAATTTTAGCATTTGAATTATTCATTTTTTACTTTTTATATTTTAATATTTTGTTTGTTTTGATAAATGAATATAGAGTATTATCAAATTAAAATAGACAAATGCCTCAATGCATTTATATGTAATTCCAATTCAAGAATATATATATAAAGATACCTTTTAACTACTTAGTTAAGTTAAAATAAATATGTAATATTAAGAGCGAGTCCAGGCTAATTGCCTAGGTCTGGGTTCATCTAAAGGTTGGTAAAAACAATCGTTATTAAAATTGTAACACAAATGTTTTACAGCACTATTTCCCTTTGCATGACTGAGTATTTTTTTAGATCAATTCATTTAATTTAACTTTGATGACAGTCAAAAGTTTGTTAATAAAAAGCTTCAATTTCCTCTCTTCATTTATTAAGACATTCACGCAGGCAGGCAATGATTTAGTAATAACAAGGCAAAAGTTTGTTTAGGCGTATAATTTTCTGCTTATTTCTTAGAATATGACTTTTGAGTTTATTTTTTTATAACGACCCATGCAAAATTTATAAGGATATTTTTAATGATATGGACTAACCTTGAAGAGAGACCAAGTAGTGGCGTATTCAAAGGGAGAGTTCAGAGGTTCATGTAAATTTTAAAACAAAAAAATTTTTGTGGGAGGAAGAGAGAAGCGAAATATAAATTATATTGATTATATTATATAAAATGTTTAATAATGTACAATTCTCCAACTTTGTATGATTTAAGGATTTTCGAATACCGTAATTCGTATTCTCATTTGTTAAAGTATACGATCGTATATCTCTGTTCAGTGCCGTCGACTCAAATTAGATATTCTTACTAGTTTGTAGTTTGTTCAAAATCGTAGTTCAAATGTAAAACAACTTTTATTTGAAAAGCTTTTCTCTAAATTCAATATTTATAAAATATTTAAGAAAAATTGGAAAATACAAAAAAGTTTGTAAAAATTCCCGCAGTGGTATAATAAAACGTAAGGAATGACTATGTATTTATTGTCTGAAAGTACAGGGTTTATATATATATATGTTTACAATAACTAAGTATTGTTAAATAGACATGTAATCCTGTAATAATCGGTTGGGGAAAAAGAAATCCATTATTTTTTCGGTAGATGGCTCTAGTGATATATATCTCGTGATATATTGATCGCATTGGTTCATACTTATACTCGATGGAAAAGTGACATTCCGTACTAAAAAAATTCTTTAACAGTTTTGTGATTGATCAATTCAGTTACAAGATTTAGCGCTTAAAAGATGGACGTTAACAAAGTCAAAATTCGGTATATTTTACAATTTTGCTTCAATAAAGGCAGGGTGAAATTGTGAATGGTGTTTATGGTCCCGATTCTGTCACAGTCAATCATGCGCAATTTTGGTTTCGTTGATTACGTTTCGCTAATTTTGATGTTAAAGATGCACCTCGCACAGGTAGACCCGTCGTCGAAAATGTCGATAAAATCATGGAAATGATCAAAGTAGACAGGCATATTAACAGTCGTAGTATCGCCCGGGAGCTGAAGATCGACCACAAAACACTTTTAAACCATTTGCATAAAGCTGGATTCAAAAAGAAGCTCGATGTTTGGGTTTGGGTGCCACACGAATTGACGCAAAAAAACATGATGGACATGATGGCCTTGTCAAAATGAAACCAAATCGAGCCATTTCTGGGTGGATCGGATGGTGACTGGGGATGAGAAATGGGTTACATAGGACAATATTGTGCGAAAACGATCGTGGTCAAAGCGCGGCGAAAACAAGGATTAACGTCTAGGAAGGTTTTTCTGTATGTTTGGTGGGACTGAAAAGGTATCATCCACTATGAGCTGCTTCCATATGGCTAAACACTAAATTCGGACTTCTACTGTCAACAATTGGACCATTTGAAGCTAGAGATAGATCAGAAGCGGCCTGAATTGGCCAGTAGGAGAGTAGTTGTGTTACATTAGGACAACGCCAAGCCACATCTTTAGTGACGTATTTAGTGACTCGCCAGAAACTTCGGGAGCTTGGTTGGGAAGTTTTGATGCATCCACCTTATGGGGGACCTTATAGTCCAGACCTGGCACCAAGCGATTACCATCTTTTTTTGTCATTGCAAAACTTCCTTGGTGATAAGAAATTGTCCTCAAGAGAAGTGAAAATCTCTTAGTCAAGTTTTTTGCCAATAAGGAACAGGGCTTCTATGAAATTACATTTAAAATGGCGACAAATTGTAGAACAAAACGGTGCATATTTGACTCAAATCGAACAATCCTAACTATGTTATATAAAGCTTGAAATAAACGAAAAAATAATGGATTTCTTTTTCCCCAAACTAATTGAATTTGGGACTGTGTGCCTTTTAGAGAAATGGAAAGGAAAGTGAGATTGGCAATAATTCCATCAAAGTAAAACTTGTTTTTTGGTGATATTAACCTTAAGTTAATATATAATGATCTAATATATTTAGAGAGTGGTAAAAATTTCAAGCATAGATTGGTAATTAAAATTCTTAAATTTAGAATTACGGAAAATTTTTAATATTTTTTTAAATAAAATTTTATAAATGATGAAGTAATGGCAAATATACTAAATTATTTTATCTATATTTAAAGGTGAAGAATCGATTTCAAGTTTCTTTATTACTATTAAGGTCAAGAAATTATTTACTAAGTGTCAAGAAATAATATTTCCCATATTTTATAAACTTTGAACTTTTAAATTAAATAAAATAGACCAAAGTATACTAATGAAATAGAAATTCTAAACTATTTAAGTTAAATTTTAAATGACTTATATAAATGAAAATTGTCAAATTCTGATGGTATATATATATTATATAACATTTTTATTACATAAGAGCAAATTGTTTATTTGTGTAAATAACATGAAGTCTAATGAAATTTAATTACTATAATAAAATTAATTTGTTTTGGTAGGTATTTGGAAAGAAATGCAGTTTTTTTGAAGTTTGGAGAATTTTGGAAATTCAAAGCTGGTGGGATATAAGAATTTGGGAATTTATTAATTTAAAAACTCTAAAAAAATCAATCAATGATATATATTTTGACCGAGGGACTTAATATCACATTAAATTAGATATCAAACCTAGTATGTTCATGTACGTTTTACTTTTTATGTCCAATGTCAAATGTCAAAGTGAATCGTAAAAGTTACATGTGTATATCTATTAATATCGCTACGTGTGCCAAGAGAATTAATTGCTTCCAGGTGTATGTTCGATGAGGTGGAAAATTTTTTATTTACTTTTCATGTTATTTCTCTCTCCAGTTAGATACGTTGAGTTTACTGCAGAAGATAAATTTTTAATGAGTATATTATGGTGAATTGTTTTCATTTTCCAAGGTATTTGAGAGTTAGATTTTTTGGATTTGAACCTAAATCGCTTTCTAGTCAAGATTCGAAAGTTTAGATCTTTGATTCCCTTCTTTATGTAATTATATAATTGATATACAACAGTTAAAAGATTCTAGGAGTTGTAGTTTAGCCTATATTTTTGATACACACCGAACATTTGCTGAAGAATTTTGGATTCAGGGGACTTCAAAACGTCTATTTCCTTTGAGATCTCAATCTCGAAATTTTAGAATGAATACATTATTTTTATTATTTCGATAACGAAAAGTAATTCAAATAATTAAATCTCACAATTATTATTTTAAAATTAATGAATTATATAAAATTTTAATTATTTTATTTTTGTCTTTTATAGAAGTAGAGATTATTTAAAAGAAATTTAGTGAAGGCATGATTTATCAGAAAAGCCTTTGAATATATCCTGGACACTTGTGAGAGAAGCCTTTTAAAACTATTTTGCAAGGCCATAGTTGCCAGGTCGATCCCTTTGAAAGGAAAGCCGAAGGACGAAGGAAAGGTTGACATCATAAATACATATTGAGTGTATCAAAAGACAAATACAAATGGAATGTGGAAGGTCCAGATCATTCTATCTGGATGCTTCGACTAATGTTATTATCCGAGATGTTTTTCAACTTTAATATTTGCTAAATATTAAATAACTTGATTATTATAAAGGTATTTTTGCTTGCGCCCAATATTTATATTTTCGCTCGAAAGCAAATTACCCGTGATTTTTAGATTTTATTGTGTAAATTTAAATTTAGTCATTTGTTTAGGCTATAAGACAATTTAGAGCCATAATACGTATCTTTAATAGGTTCTCAACATGGGATACATAATTAGTCGTTTAAGGATTGGCCAAATAAAAAAAGCAATGGAGGAAGATAGAACGAAATACTTACAATAAAAGGTACATATTAAATTAAAATAAAGAAAATGAAAGTGGTTCACTTTGATGAAATGGGTTACAAAGGAATAAGTAAATTAAAAAAGGATGGGAACCGTTCTTATATATATGTGTTAAATCTTTTTTTTTCTAACGGTAGATCGGTCTGTAAGGTTCCTGGAGGTTAAGCCCAGGATCTGGGGATGTGGAGCAGACGTTAGCACGCCTAAAAGCTCCTTTGCCCTTCGTGAAACTTATGCTTGAACCCACTAGTCAAAAAAAAAAATTGTTGAATGAATCATATATTGACCTGGAAGTCCTTAATATTATTGAAAATTAATGCCTCATCGCTAAAAAGAAATTACTAAGCTAGCAGGAAATAAAATTTATTTAAAGTTTTTAATAATAACAATTCTTCCTAGAAATAAATAGATAATATTATTAATAATAATGAATAGTTTTTGAAAAATAACTTGATTAGTAGAATGAAAATGACTTTGAATTGGTTTGATGACTAAATTTTATTTATATATATAAACTATATCTAGACTAAGTGAAATGAATAAAAAAGTTTAATGGGCTAATTCCATATATTCCAAAAATATAAAGAAAAAAAAAAGGTTGATGATCATTAATTAAAGATAAGTTTTCCATTGGAATATCTGTGAGAATCTTAGAATTAGACTAAAACGAGTATTTTTTAAGCAAGTTTATGTATTCTCTAGGAGAGTATTTTGAACAGTGAAAAATATTTTTGTGATGAAATTTTTTAAGGGTTCGGAGAAAAAGAAAACCACCCGCTTTTTTCAGGTCACTATACACCACCTTATTCAGCAAATATTTCGGCCAGCATTACGTCGGCCATCCTCAGTGCCACAATGTGATAATTTTAGTGGACCTTCGTCCGTTAGGTATATAAAATATTCTTGGAGAGGTGAGGGACATTTACACAATGAAATGATTCGAACTCTTACATAAATTGATCTACCCAGCTATATCTCATTTATAAACATAATTTTTTAATTTGGTCTAAAAAGTCAGTTTCGTACTGTCCATGTTGACGGACAATTGATTGAAAACACTTACTTCAAATATTTGTGGAATTTTATTTTTGTTTTTCTAGAATGCAGACCTGTGATCATAATCAAGTGAAATTTTTTTCTCAGTATAATTGTCATCTATTAAAAAATTATTACTCTATTACAAATATATTCAAGATTTTGTTAATTTCGAATTACATGATCTTTCCAATTTTATATCACAATTTTTACATATTATATATTTTATATATAAATTATTTAATTATAAAAAAGGGACTTATAAAGTGTCATTTCATTTATCTTAAATGTAAAAAATATCAAATCTAATATATTTAACCCTCATTTAAATTCATTAATAATTGATATTCTAATATACTTTAGGTACCTCTATAAAATGGGCTTCCTATCTTATTTGGCGAAAAATTTGTGCATATTTGCCCCTAAATAATGGGAAAAATATTGTTATTTAGAAGGCTTAATTAATTGTTTATTTTTGAATGAAATACCAAAGCGAAGTGAGTGAAATAAACGAACTGAACCAAAACGTACCGACATTAACACCAAAAGGAGAGTGACCCCATCCCCTAAATTATAAAATGTATCTTTTTAATTATCATTTTCTCATTCTTTAACCCCTCGTTGCCAAGGGATAAAATTTTGTAAATTTCATTATTTTTTAAATTTCAAGAGTTCTATTGGGTGTGTCTTGGGAGAAATTTTTTTAAAATAATAAACATCCTATTATATATGTAAATTTTTTTTTTTTTTCAAAATATGATTGAGACCGCCAAATTAAAAATATTTTCGCATTTATTCTCATAAATTTTCAGTAAAAGATAATACCAATGAAATCAAGAAAATTTAACAAATATTATCAATATTAAAATAAGTTGAAAATCTTTAGTTTCTTCCTAATTGATGATTAGGAGATGTACATCAAAACCAAACATCAATTTTAATGTTTTACTAATTAAGAAATTTACTATTTATGAATTTTATATTCATAGCTTTCCTAATTAACTTTTAAGAAGGAACAAAAATTACCGTTTATCCCACTTATTCTGCTTCAAAGTTAAAGTAAAAAGAAATTATATACCTATATTATATTAAAAATGGTTGTTCAATGTATATAAAAAGCAAATATGATTTTTTAATTTATTTTCCCTATTTTGTCAGAGCCAATAGGGTTAAAGAAAATATTTGAATTAATATATTAAATTAGAGAATGCACTTATAAGCCTTCTTAAGAATATGCCTGTATCAATCGTGACAAATGAATCTAGGTCAGGATTTTTGTGAAGGCCTCTTTGGATGACTGCTCAGGGTCCAAATGAATGACAAGTCAACTCGCATTTGCTTATGACAATGAAGACACAAACTTATTAAGATTTATGTATTAATGAGAGAACATTAGAAAAAATAATCTCCTTTCAAAATATAAAAACTATATGACGTTTAATAATAATGTTATATATATACATTTGTATTATAGAAAACTTTGAAAGTCAAGAAAGTAATTATTTGAATGATATAAAAATAATTTATAAGAAATTTTATAAAATGGTATTGTTTTAAGATTGGATATATATATATTTTGAAAAAGTATTTAAATAATGCAAAGTACTTACTTTTGTGAGGCTCAGAAGTAACAGAAGCAAATTCAAAGTGAGTTGCATTATCCCTTTGAATGACAGAATTTAAAAGTCAAAATATTCTATTTAGCACTGAACATAAAAACTATTTATGTACGTATTGGATTTATAAAAATAAATATTTCGAAAGACACATTTTATAAGCGATGTAAGAGAAAATTAAATTTATTAAAAAAGGCTAAAAAAAGTGGTTCTAATCGATTCATACATACACTTTTTATAGAATTTTGAAGAATAAAATTAATTATAGATTGGTAAGTTGAAATGAGTATCTGGGCCAAAATGAAATAAATAAGAAAAAAATGGAAAGCAACGGGCAAGATAAATGTTTATAGCTCAAGGGCTCGAATTAAGACTGAAACATAGATAATGGTTGGGCTAAAACGAGAACGAGACAGGAGATAGATATAGCGGCTTTCTGAACGCACTCTCCACTCCACTCCCGCCAATCATTAT
>JAAAKE020095344.1:0-10376 GCA_010014785.2 Anisolabis maritima | reverse complement strand
GTAAATGAATTACGTTTTTTCCAAAATTTCATTATCATCATAAAAAACTTATTAGCTAGAATGTATTAAAAATAAAAATTAAAAGGATTAGCAAACGGGTCGAGGGAAACTAATGAGCCGCCCTCGTATTCTCTTATTACGTCATGTGACCCATATCAGAGGAAAAATTAAAATTGCTTTTCATTATAATTCATTTTCTCGAGTGAATTAGCCGGCGTATGAATTTTTTATTCGAGAAATAATCAATTTTAATATATATCCTATATGTTATTAAATTAACGAAAATTAAAACGAATTATCAAGATTTAACTTTGGTATTTTCATTTAACAATGAATGTCACCATAAATGTTTAACATAGAATAAATGTATTTTTTTTTATATCGATCGTAAAAAAATCAGATTTAACCTGCTAGGCAACGAGCGGTTCCTAGTTCATTTAAATGATAGATTAATTAATACTTAATATCAGTATATACATTTTTTTTTTAAGTCCTTTTCGGCATCTGAGGCCATTTAGACTCCGTCCTTATTTAATTAAAGTATATACATTTTCCTTTTTTTTTTTTTATTTTATTAGTTAACCTAACCTCACTTTTAGAAATAAATATCGAACTCTGCTCGCAGCTTATTATTACAACGATGATCCGATACTCAATTGCCAATCAGTAGCTTGTCATGCAAACATTTTTGGATTATAATATTGTATAGATTTACAAGGGAATTTTTTTTTTTTAGAAGAGAGTTTTATGCCTTTAATTAAAAAAATATCCTTTATTAAAGAAAAATCAAATTCAACATTTTTATATTTTTAACTCAATCTTTTAAAATTATAATTTTAAAATCATTTTAACAGATGTTAATAGCTAATAATATTTTATAATTTATCGATATTTAATATTAGAGACTTGTTTAAATAAATAACCGAGTAAAAACAAATTTTTTTCATTATCCAAAAATATTTTATCTTTCATAAAACACATACTTTTTCAATATGTAGTGATTGAATTAGCAATAGTCGCCCTTTTATTTTTTGAAGGCCAAATATAAAAGTTTTTTAGTTTACGGACAGAATAGAGTAATTTTTTGACCGATCGATTAAAAATAGCTGGAAGAAACCGAATATAGCCTTATTCTAACTGATCGGGGGATAGGGCTTTGGAAAGGCAGGCTAGAATTCCTGGGTTCGTAAACGTATGCCCTGAGTCCATCAAAAATAAACACTCACGATCTTTGCTTGCCTATTTAAGAACATATGAGGGTTTTCATAGAATGGAGTTATGTTTTCTAGGATTACGAAAAGGACTCGACTATATTAAAATATTTTTGCTATTCTAAGCAAAAATATGTTTAGGTTTTTCAAGGGTAAAAACCAAAACAAGTGAAAGATGGGGAATAAACAATTATATATTCTAATCTTATATGTATATGTACTCAGTATAAAATTTGATTGAAATCGATCAGTTCATTAGTTTGAGAAACAATTTGCATGAATACCTAATCTCTTTTCTAACCTGGCAAGGAAGCTAAAAATTCACTTATTAAGGCTTAATAATTGATTTACCTTTGAGAGCTGAGTGGTTCGGGGATTACAGGCGATTTGTTTCTGTGAGAAAAAAGAAAAAGTATATTAAAAAAAATAAAAACTTAGAGACAAAGATGATTATTGAAATAAAAGTTTATCAAAAACTTTTTTTTTTTTTTTTTTTTTTTTTTCAGATCAAAGTTGATTGACATCTCGCTTTAATGTAAAAACAAGATATTGATTACTTTGATAATATGATATTCTTTTACATTTCATTTTAAATGGAATATTTACTTTGAGATAAAATGTTAATTATTTACCCCTGCCCCTTGGAGTAGAGTCAAGGTTCTGACTATATAAACAAAGGGTCAACATTTTATTTATTTAAAATATAATAATTTTTCTATTAATTAATTTTGAAAAACAAAAAAATCGACGGGCCATTGCTAATCAAAGCATATACTGAATAACCTATTAAAATTCAATTCAAACGAAAAATTTTCGAGATCATTTAATCTTATACTTAAGGGTGTTCTTCAAGTAAATGTGTTAAAGCCAGATTCAGCTTGACCTCTCACTTTAAAATTAAATCTCGAGTGATTTTATCATAAGATTGTGTTTTTTTGTAAATACCTCATTTGCGACCATGAGTTACCCGAGGTAAGATGAACATTTCTTTTTCTCTTTCTAATAATTATACAAGAATTCTTAAAAAGAAATAAATATTATTATTATTATTCTACAATATTACTGAGTTTAGAGGATAACTAAAACCGGGGAAATTTAGAAAATAATGCAGAAGGCTATTTGATTGGCAATGATGGTAAAAATTACAAAATTGTGATTGTAATGAGTTTAATTACCTAATATTTTGAAGGCATAAATTATGCAGGCATATTTATTTACATCCATTAGTAGCTTCTCTTCTTCAGAGGTAAGATTACGATAATAATCTTTGAAAAGTATATAGTCAATAGCTGCTCTTAATTTTCAACTTTATTTTTTTTAAACTTTTACAAATTATACAATATTCCAGCAATTAAGGTCCAGCCTCTCTCATTCTGAGCCGACATATAAGTTTACCCTAACTAAAACTTTGCATATTTTATTTAGAGATGATAGATGTTGTTTTTGTCAGGATATTGTTCTATAATGGCTTAGATAAGCTCTGTTGTTGTCGTGTTAAATTTACTACAAATATTAATTGTTCAAGTTTGAGAGTTGAGTACATAACGAGGGTGTTTGTTGGTCTGTCTGTCTGACTCCTCAGGGCATGTCTCTTTTGTGAGATTAACCCTAGACCTTAGGGACATAAGAGCAGTCAATTAATTGATTCTCTCTTTGATCTTAAAATATCCCTACAAGAGAAAGATTATATATAGTACAAAAAAAGGAACAATAATGTGATATTATATAATGTAGTCGTTATTTTTTCTAAATTTACAATAATTTAAAAACATTTTATTGATAAATTTTAGTAATAATATAGCTATTAGTTTTTTTTTTTTGTTGTTTTTTTTTTTAGTCTTCTCATATTTTTATTTTTGGTGTCAATTTTCTAAAATAACCCTTCCCAGTCTAAGCTTTCTCCCACTTCACCCTAGCTTTCTTCCGATGCTTGAATGCTTGAGGAGAATAGTCGTTGAACCTTGACCAAAGAATCAGCTCTTTTCTAGGGGTATCTTTTCTTTACCACTTGCTTAAATGAAACAACCTTATTTTTTTTTTGTAGTTTTGTGAGTGTAACATCATTAGTTATAAAAATAGAATTTGACTTGAGGTATGTTTGTTTTAACGAAATTACTTTAATTGATAGACCACTTACTTTATTTTTTAAGAATGGTTAAAATAATTAAATAACATTAAATTGAAACAAAAACATTTATATAGTGCGCGCTTTGAAATTTCCAGTTATTTTCATTCAAAATAATCTGGATAGGCCTTATAGAAAAAAATTGAAGTCATTCTGCTCTTTTATTAAACGATAATTTGATCTAATATCCGTATAAACCGAATAGATAAAATAAAATAGTCATTATTCAATTAATTGGAAACTAATTGGTTAATTAGAGCTTCCAAAAACAGATTTTTTATCCCAAGCCAAGTAACTTAGGAAGGAATTACCTCGAGTTGTTTTAATTAATTAGATGCGAATTCAAGTGATGATGAGAAAACAAACTTTCAGGCGATCAAGAATCCTGTTGTTACAGGATATTACGAGAGGAAATTATTTATTTACTGAGCGAATAAACTCTTTTAGTTACCATCAAATTAAAATAAACTCCTGTTATTTAGATAATCTGTTATACGTTTAAATTAGTTTTTAATCATCGTTTCAAAATTAAATTTTTAACATTAATGTTTTTTTTTTTTTTTAAATATGTTTGTTTTTTGGGCCATATATTAAATAATTTACTTATTAATTGAGAAACCTTTATTTTCAATAGCAAGAATTTTATTGTAAATTTTAATTTTTTTATTGTACCTTGTTTTGAGTTAAAAATTGCATCTTATTTTGACGACTCAAAGGGGACGGAATTTACACCCACTTTCTCCTTACCTACGCCTCTCCTAAATATCAAAGACTTCGCAAATATTTTTAAATATTCAGTTTAGCCTATTAGTAAAGTAAATAAAAGCCATGAATAATATATAATGAGAAACTTTGTCCTATGTAAGAACTAAATTGTGAAAGATTATAAGATATTAAAGTACTCAACCTGTTTGGAATTTGTGCATACAATAAACTCCAAAATCATGAATCGATAGTCTGATTTGATCTTTATGAATAAATTCTACAAAGCGATTGTATTGGTTTTCCAAGTCGCTTTTTATAGCTAGATACATTTAAATATTTAAAAGGTCTGGAAACTAAAGGAATGTCCATTCATAAAAATTTAATTTTGATCATTAAAGAAGCTACATTAAAAATTTATCAAAATTTTAGAATTATTACTCTTTTAAAAAATTTATAATTAAGGGTAGTAGCAATCTTTTTTTTTTTACCTTTATTAGAAGTCTCAAGAGGGTTCTAGGAAATATATGTGTAATAAATTTGTTCTTGGAAATAAAAAAAAATTCAAGTCTCTATCAAACACGAAATCTAGATTTATATTAGTAATTATAAAAAAAAGAAGATACAGAGTTCTTTGTCATACATAAAATGGATTTTACATTTTTAATGAAACTAGTATTTTGATATATATATGAAATATATAATTAGGTAGTATTGCTTGTTTTATGGTTAGTATATTGAGAAGTTACTGTCCCTGACATTCACCCGATTATCGAGAGATCTTCTCCTCTCCAATATATATTCGTAAATTAGATTAGATTAATGACAAGAGAAGAGCTTGGAATAATGTAGGAAGTAATTACCTGGCTACATAATAAAATTTAGGAATAATCAATCTCATTTAAGAGCAGTAGACAAATATATGTTCAAATATAATTTTGAAAGCTTTAGCGCAGAAATTCTCAACCTTTTTTTTTCTGGAGCCTGATAAAATTGTTTGACAAGTCAACTTCTTAAAATACCTCAGTAAAGCTGTTTAACATTTACTTTGGCAAAGTCGAAGGTGAAATTGAAAAAGTTATCACATTTCCGGTTTCTAAAAACTTTAATTTTTTTTTTCAGTCAAAATAAAAATTTTGATATATCTTTCATTTGTTGCTATTATTTAAGTGGTGCTTTCACCTTGTTTTTTTTTTTGGAAAAATTTTTCAAATTATTTTTTAAGTGTAAAATTCAATCAATAGAAACTTTATTTTACAAAAAAATTTTTTTTTTTTGTTTTTAATGAGTTTAAGAGAAAAAAATTTGAAATTTTTAAAAACTTACATTCATTACCATGCACTTAGGGCCGTCTATCATTGCTCTTTGAGGGCATATTAAGTGTGGCTGCTTTAGCGTATATAATTAAATTCAAGTATTTATAAACTTAGAAAATTAATTTATCTTTTATAATTGAACTGAAATATAAATTCACAAGAGGCTGTTGTCAATAATTTGTAATATATTTTAGCGAGTTTACTTAAGAAGTTCAACCCAACACGAGCAAAGACAAATAAAACCAAGAAGAGGATGAATTAGGAAAAATACAATAACCACTTTAAAAAATGTAGGCTATGTAGAAAAATAAATTCTTGGTTGGTTAAAACTAAATCTTCATTGTTGTAAGAAATATTAGAACATTTTAAAGGCAAAATATTTTATAAACTTTATTAAAACAGATTTTTTTTCTTGAAGATTAGGGTACAAACTTGTTCGATTCCTGACTCTGGCCAATTTTTTTCATGTGTTTGAGTTATTAAAAATTAATTATGTTTTTAAATATTATTTCATATACCTTTATATGAATATATAATTTTTTGAAGATGTTATATATATCTGAACCTCTTTTAGTTTGTTAAGAAGGGGGGATTCAACCTGGGTAATGCACATTGCCAGATCGATACGCCTCAGGTTGACCCCGTGGGCTTTAGGGTTTAATTCCCTCGCTGCCTCTTCCACTCTACCGCATCCTACAGTCAGCTATGCATTCTATCGCGAAATAGATCCAAATGTCAAAATGAGCCATTCATTCAAGTAAGTTGCGACTAGCCGAAAATAGGCGAGTTACGTGAGGTGAAATTGAATATAAGATAAATAGTTTAGAAGAATATTCGATTCGCCTTATACGAGTAATACATTCAATTCGGATTTTAGAAAAAAATTCCTATTCTTTCTCTTTATAGTTTTATTTTAAAAAATAATTATTTAAAGACTTGGTAATAGGGAAATAATTGTATAGCGAAATAAAATATTCTCATAAACAGCTGCATAAAAAATAATAAAATTAGCAACAACTCTAGACGAGTTATTTGCGGAAAACACTTGAAAAACTTATGAGGGAAAGATCGCACTTCGGAGTGCATATTTTTTCTTTGCCTTTGGGATGAGGATCATGTCAAATTTGCGGTCATCTAAGAAATCTCATAAATTTCGGATGTGAAAGCAATCTCAATGAAACTGAGACAGGTTCCATGGTCCAGTTGCTTCTTGAATTTTCATTTTTATTTATGCCTTAGGGTCCCTTTAATTATCCGTCTCGAAATGCTATCTTATCTTTTTTTTAAGGATTTTCTCTAATTCTGACTTCCTGTTTCCCCCCCAATTGAGCCTAATTATTTTTTCTTAATTTTTTTCTTACAGTTTCATTAGGGCCAAAATAAAAGAAAAACACTCCAAGTAACAAACAAGAAAAAATTATAGCATGAATCCTTTCTAGGCCTCTGGGTTGTTTAAAACGAGATGGATAAGTTTAAATCTTCCTTTTAGTTCCAAAGTAATTTTATTAGCAAAATATTTTCCGGCCCCCTTGTATTATAAATGAATGAAAAATGACTCGTGGTTTCAAATGAGTTAGACATCTCTGCTCTAAACTAAATAACTTGAATTTTTTCTTTAATTATTTATTCTAATATTTTGATGATTTGGACATTAGGAGATGTTAATCACGTTTTTAATTAGTAATTAAATAATTTTCACACATTTTTAGAATTAAAATAATAAATCAATATCAAAACAAAGTAGTATTATTAGTTATACATCCATTAAATCTAGGCCATATTAAGTAATAATCTTATTATTCTGAGGTTTATCACGATGCGATGAAACATGGACTTTTGAAATAATTTAGTAAGTAAATAATCATTTACTAAATTTGATAAGTAATTTATAATAAAAGACAAGATTTATATGATATATATATAAAAAGATTAAAATATGGCATATGGTATGTAGAAAAAATATTCAATAACATAAAATAATTAAAAAAATCTAAACGCGTATCAGTAAGGAAAACTTATCTGCTTTCACACCAGATTTCTTCCGTCGGAGCCGTTAGGTAGTCGTTCAATATACAGCTAATTTAATTAAAATCGTTAGAATAGTTTAAGAGAAAATCGCAAAAAATCTATAAATGTACAATGGTCAAGTGGGCTCCAAAAAATTTTGGGAATGATAACGCTTAATACATTTCAAAGATCATCTAATAAATAATTAATTATGAATTTTAATCAAAATCGTTAATCGCGAATTTTAAGAAACTCTTAAAAAACTAAAAAACGTACAAGAGTAAAGTACTAATAACCTTTGGCCGATTTTGTTCAAAACTTTCGAGATTCAACGACGACGTGAGTACCTAGCTCGGTTTTTTCTTTTTGAGAAATCTTATTCACACACAGGGACAATCCATTTTTGCGAGGCCCATTTATTTTATACTCAGGTGATCTTAAAACGTGCATTTCCTTTGAAATTTTGACATCGATTTTTCTTTTGCGATTGCAATACTTTTTCATTATATATATATATAAGTAAAAATTTAATGATAATCAGTTTCTCTTCGAATTTGATAGGAATTGGTCATTATTTATTTTAAGGTAGTCATTTCTACAACCCATTAACGTACAACAACCCTAAAATCTTAGAATTTGTCGATTATATCCTAAGTAGTATATCGGCAGCTCATAACCTGAAAAATGTTCAGGGTCGAAACTAATACTAATATCTGACTTTTTCGGGAGGGCTCAGACCTTCCCGCTCCCTTTTCATTGATTTTCTTTTTATAGTGCTATTATTTTCTATCTATCTATCTCAAAATAAACTTTCAACCTCACCTCTATTTTAAAATGAAGTAAAAATAACATAAATTTAGATGTTTTCAATTAAATATTTTTTAATCTATTTCAAGTATCCAAATTAAACTCTGAAAGAGGAAGCGTTCTATAAATATTTAAAGTTTAATTTCAATCAATGAGTATCGATTCGAAAAGTCATTAAAAATAGTCAATAGAGGCTTGGTTGAGTCACTTGAAGGTTTAACACATTAACTTAGAATGTTTCAGTTATGTGTACATTTTCTACATTTTTTTTATAAAGTCAAATTAAGACATTTTCAAAAAATTTGTAGCCTTTATCCCTCATTTTAATTGATTCTATAAAATCAAATTCACTTCTCAAAAAATAATTCTCCAAAGAATAAAGAAGGATATTGGAAGAATTAGTTGTCATTTATCTATTAGTTTAGCAAAGTTTGAATTTATTTTTTGATCCAGAATTCCGATTTTATTTGATCTTTCTTTCTCAATATTCCTTATTGCAAAGAAAGAAGATTTCCGTCTTGCTCCGTTTGAGTAAAGAGTTCTATTATCAAAAACTTTTGGACAAATTCTATTTTATTTCTCTTTTAGAATAAAATAAAAAGTGAGTAGAGCAAATAATATACAATATAATAAAGAATATGCAGGTTTAACTTTTTATCTAGGGTGCATAATTTCCGTTAAAGGCCAAATAAATAAAACATGGCATTTGTCTTGTCCAAAACTTTTTGATGCTGATAGTAATAAAGGAATGTCGTTTGAAATAGAGAACAATTGACCATCTTAGTCTATGTCCCTTTGAAGTGAGATTCTAGAAATAAATTAGAAGGCAAAAGGACAAAGATTGCCTTAGGAAAATTAGAATTCCCTAAGAACTTTCCTTTCGTAACTTTTCCTATTGAATGAAATCCCTTTAACATTTTTTTATTTTACATCATAATTAAGAAGAGAAGTCAATGTTTATACAGAACGTTTCACAAGAAACGTAAAGTTTGAAACACATCATTTGTGAAGTTCTTTAGAGAATGCGGACAAACATGGAAAGCTCATGATTGGTCAATTCCTCCCCCCCCCCCCTCTCTTGGTCCTTTGCTCTGCAAACCCATGTGTGGTTAAATCCTCGTGTCAATGGCTGTTAGATCAATTATCATCTATGAGAGGATATTGATTATCCCAAGTTCCGGTCGGATGCTCTCTTTGTTGCTCTCTGGAATACCTCCAAATAGCTACAAAACACCAGGAGTATTTTTGTTGTTTTACAGAAGTACATACAGTTTAATTTATTAAATAAACATAAGGAAATATAAGGCAGATTGCAGCAAATATAAAAAAAAAAAGCCCTTAGATGCCAAAAGATGAACGAAGACGTTTCAGGCAAAATCTTCAGACACTTATTGGCTATTTGTAATAGCGCCCAAAGTTGTCATGAGTAGTTATACATGACATATATTCTTTTTCTTTTTACTACAGAAGTGTCTTATGGTGGCATGCGAGTATAATTTACTAAATAAATAAAACACCTATATTTACTTTGTTCTACTCATGAAAACTTCGTTCATCTTTTTGCATCCAAGGGTTTTTTTTACGTTTGCTGCAATCTGCCTTCTATTGCCTTTACCATACTCCAACAGCAAATTAGTAATCTAATAAATATTAAATAAATGTAAATTATAATTCTCTGAATTAAGAGTAGAATACTGAAAGAAATGTTAATTATTGAACTAACTGAAGCAAAATAAAATATTTTTCTTTCACATAAGAGGCTTGAAAATATATTTATAAATATCTCTCTATTCCAATTTAATTATTCCAGTCAACGTTTGTAATATTACTTTTGAACAAATATTTTACTTGAAACAAAAAGTAGCGAATCCCAATATTAAGATTAAGATTAGTAAAGAACACCTCGTTATAACAAAAAAGATGAGAGGTTTGTTTACGTCGGGTCGTAGCCAATTACGCCGGGTCGTAGCCAATCAGATCTACAGAGGTGTGAAATTTACTAGACTCGAAATAAAAATTTTCTAAATGGCCAGTTTTCTTTAGTGAAGAAGAAAATACATTCTTAGGGTATTGAAGTCTTTAAGTGAAGAAAAGCTTATATCATCATATTAGTATTAGTACATCATCATAGTATTAGTTGCCAAGCAGGATTTGGCAAAAGATAACACCTCGTCAGTCGACAATTTGTTAAGGCATTCATTTGTGTAT
>JAAAKE020095333.1:0-19651 GCA_010014785.2 Anisolabis maritima | reverse complement strand
GCCTTCGTGCGATAGGAAATTATTGATTTCGTTCATTTATGTATCTACCTATAGGGCATATCCCTCACTATGCAAGTAGGTGGGAGACATTTTGCATTTGGGAGGGGACATGGAGAGCTGAAGTACATACAATTTTATCACACAGTCAATCGACTTAGAAAGCTTTGATTTTTTAATGTGGATTAATTACAAAAATACAATGAATATTTTTTGCACTTCTTTTTTTGGATTTCTTTCTCTTCTATCACCCTTGATATGCTATGAACTTTAAGGGGTGACAAACTCTCTCTAATATATTTTAAAAATCAATATCTCTAATTTTGATTTTTTTTTTTTGTTACAGAATCCATTGTGAAAAGATTTTTCTTCTCGGAAGAAGAAAATTTAACGTCTCATCTAGAAAACGAAACTTTGTAAGTAAAACATATTTTTCCATTATTTTTTCTTCTTTATTTTTTTTTTTTTTTTTAATAATCTAAGAAAATCCTATCGTGTTTTTTAACTACCTTTCTTTCATAACTTTTATTTCTGATCTTATTTCCCTTTCCCTTTTTCCTTTCAAACTTTTCCATTCAACTTATAATATTATTCTTTATTTTATTTTTAATTAATTAAGGGATTTTGATTAGAAATTTTCTTCGGTTGTTTCATTGCTTTAATTCAGTTATAAAAAAAAAAGAGATGAGAATTAATTTCTTTTGTTTCGAGGATGGTAATCAGCGTTCTTTACTTTACAAATCTTTTAATCCTTTTTTTATATTAATAATTTTTAAAGACCAAGCCGCAGGTGATGTTTATAATTTTTTTTTTAAGAATTGAGATATTTATTTTCATTCTATACTTTTTAATACAAAGATCTTTCTCCTTTCAACCGAATCTTGTTTGAAATTAATTATTTGAAAGGATTCATTATATTAAAAAATTATTTTGATAATTTTATAAAATATTTAAAAGAAGCCTCAAAATGGTTTTTATATAACTTTGTTAACAAACTTAGTGGTTTCTTAAATAAACTTTAATATTATGGTATTGGAAAAAATAGGAATATTTTTCGATGAAGATCTAATTATAAAATTTTCTGATAAGACAAAATTGAATTATTAAATTATTAAACATCTTGATGCTGAATTTTTCTAATACATTGCCATACAGAATTTTCTTTATATTAAGATATACAAATTAATTTTGATATTTAATTAAAATATTTTATAAAGTTTAACAAAAGTTTATTAATTTATCAATCTCTCTCACTCTCTCATCCCTTAACTGTTTTTAATTACTTTATAAAATTAAAGATTAGAAAGAATTGCTTTCCAAATTAATAGTGAATTTATTTTAAGATGTAATATATGCTTGTAAAAAAAAAAACGACTATAGTTTTTCCCTTTAATTAAAAAATAATTCATCCCAGCTCCTCTTACATTGGTAATTAGAAGAGGTCTTTTTCTTTAATTTTATTTTCGTAAAAGTGAATCGCTCCCTCGTCGTCTGCGAATCCATTTATTCATCCACAGGAAAGAAAACTCATCAAATTTTGTTATCACTTTCCGCTTTGAGAAGCGCATTAAATAATATTTAAACAGAGAGACTCATGACAAAGGCCCTCTGAGAAGGGAGTAATCAAAAATTAGAAATAAAACACGGTTGGTTCCACCCACTAGAACAAAACAAATATTTCGACAACCGGAAGGGATAATAAATTTAGCCAAATCCTCTCGGATATTTAAAAGAAAAATTGGCTCCCAGGCCCTTCGGTGGTCGGGAGCCCTTACTCAAGAGGAAGCAGAGGGCACCTGCAGAACCTCTCCTTGGCGTCAAGCCATCATTAGGACCCTAAATCGAGTTAGGCCTAAACATATGTCTTAGGGGCCACCTTGCTCCAAAGGGCCATATTTATACCGGCGAGAACTATCATTAGGCAATGCGCTACATTTTGCAGACCATCGGACCTAAATGGGACTAATAATTTAATTATATAATAGATAATTCAACGTTGGAAGATAAACCATTTGGAAATGTCAAGCCAAGGTCCGTCAATTCAAGTGTCAATCAAAGAGGAGGGAAAAAAAAGGGAAATTAATAACGTTCACCTGAACCCCAATTGGAGTATCAATCGCTACAGTACATACATTCAATGCCCTTTCACGCATTCCAACAAAAACTAAATGGAATTTTAGAATGTAATTAAATATCTCCTCATAACTTATTATTATTATTACTATTCTTAATAGCTAAAGAAATACGCAAGCATATTTTTCTCTTTTTCAGAGGATATATAAACATTCATTTGTTTATAATTCACGTGTGAATTAGTATTCCTAAAACGCAAACATACAACAATCGAAATCCGCCATGTTTATTTTATTACTTTGCATTTGTTAATTGACTCAACTGTTAGTATCTAGGATCAACACAATTCGAACTAGGGGACTTTATTCTTTTGTTTACATTAAATGTTATTAATGTTTTTTGCCCAATGATTTGATTAGTTGATTGTATATAAGCACTCATAAAAACAATCCTTCTACTTATATTTATATTAATATTTATTTAGTTTTAAATAGGCAAGTCCACTAGGAAGGAAGAGGAAAGAGAAGCAATTAAGGTAGAGAATCGTTTGGTGGAAGAGGGGGGAATAATTGGTAAGGCAATAAATAGCCTTCGGCCTGTGCTCAGGAGGCTGGAATTTTAATCACGAGATATCATTGAAAAATCATTCACTTAGATGCTGGTTAAAATGGTCTTGGGACCACAAAAAAAGTCACAGACCCGAGAAGGGGATATTTTACTCAACGCTTCGAGGGAAGAATTTTTTTTCGATTTCTAACACCCCATGAATATTTTAGAAGACTTAATAACCAACAGATTTCAAAAAATAAATCAATCAAAATTTTATATCTTGGAATTTGTATTAATTATAAAATTTTAATATAATTCCCCAAAAAAAATTCTTCACGAATTCTTTCGTTTATATTCTTTTTATATACTCTTCCTTTCGTTTTACGTAGCCCTAGCGGACAAAGTGAGTGAGTTGAAGAATTAAAGGGAAAGTTATTTACCCTTTTTTTTTAAACTCTTGTTACTTTATTTTTATTTATAAATTCTCCATCTTCATATTAATATTTCGGTAGATAAAAAAAAACCAATTGATCTTAATAATAAATTCATCGCCTCTGACCTTGTGAACCCTTTCAATCATGTACATATTAAAAACTCTTTAAAGTTTAGCAAATAACTTTAAAGAAAATATAATGGGAGAGTCTTATTAATATTAATTCATTCATAGAATTTGTTGGTGGCGCCGGCATTGTTTATTCCAAGGCATTTGCTAACTTGCATTTGACGAGATGCTCTAAGCCCTGGGATATTCTCAAGAGTTGCCCCTGTCTCTCTCTCTCTCTCATTTCATTTACCTAACCCATGTCCATCCAGTTCTAAAAGGCAGTTCGCGTGCCCCATCCAAAAGACATTAGGTCTAACCATCTCCATCTCTTTTTTAGGGGCCCACCTGTGACACGTATGTTGACCTCTCTACTCCAAGCTTATTATTAACCATTTATGTAATGACACTTGTTGAATCACTCATTCAAAAATCATCTTACTGATTAAACCGGAAATGAGGCAAATTTTTTATCTTATTGTTTAAATAAACTCTTCAAATGTATCATTTTATTTAATTATGTTTATTATTATTACTCATCGTCACCTCTCAAAACAAAATATTAGCTTAACTAGGGAGCCTGCTAACTTTGGGAAATTTACCTTATTAGATTCCCACCAAAAACTAATCAATTCTAAGCCTTTATTAAAGAGAGAACCCTAAAATTTGTTCATATTAGATGACTCATTCATTATTGTTTTCTCTTGAGATTTTGGAATATCTACAAAATAATCCTTTCATTTTATATAAAAAATATTTATAAGTTCTAGGAATGCTTTTATAAAATTGCGTGATTATTAATTCAGTAATCATATAGAACCTACCTTAAAGAAGCTAAAATTTCTTACAGGAAAACTAAGGAAAAAAAAGGCATTTTATTTTATTTTTTTAATTAAATTTGATAGAGACTTTTTGAAGGAAATTAATTTGAAAGAACTTAATAAACAAAAACAAGAAAAAAAAAAAAAAAAAGCTTAATACCTAGAAAACTTATGAGACGATCATTATTTACGAAATTTTCTTTTTAAAAATAAGAAAGTAATGAAAAGCAGTTTTCTCAACTGTACATTTTTTTTTGCAATTCCTAAGTCCATTGGTCCCCAACCGAACCGGTGTTTCCATGTTACATATTTCAGCCCTTTCAGAAATTGTTGCCGATCTGCAGAAAAATAACACTATTTTATTTAGATTAAGTTTTTAATACGAATATAGCTTATCACTAATTTGATTTGTCTCGAACGCTTCAAATTTTTTCATTTTTTATAAAGGTTAAATGGATATAATTTATTTCAGGTTGTACTTATATAATGTAAAATTTTATTTATTTATTTTGCTATAATTTACCTTACCAGTTTGTGAAAAAATGGTACGTGGTTTGAGAGTCCGCGAGGAAAAGATTGGAAACTGCTACCTTTTATTTTTCCATGTTACATATTTCAAGCCGACTTTTTGCCTTAACCATCTATCAGCACCCCACAAATTTCTAAAGCGCGTATTTTGAAACGTTCATAAGAAAAATCATAAGGAGAATTTGATTATGCTTTTTTATATTAAATTAATATTTTTCCTATCTCAAAATAATTTAATTTAAGAATTAACGAGCAATTCTAACTCGCATTTGAAGATAATAAAAAATATTGAAATTACTATGTAATCTGACCAATTTCCAATCATATCGCACGGCTATTCTCTATTTTATTTTGTATATTAATTTCCTATTTCTATATTTATCTTTATTAATGATAAAATATTTACAAATATCTGAAAATTATCGAAATATTTCAAAACTTTTCTAACAAAAACTTTTCAATTAATCAATTTTGCGATATCATATAGGATCTGACACTTGTTTAAATGTTTATTTATTATTTATTTATTTTTTTCACTCCCTTTCACATTCCAAAAGCAAGATTAATAAATAATGTGTAAAGGGCTAGATGTTTATGCTCATGTTTGAATTTCCAATACATATTTTTATTAAAATTTCGTGAATCGCAGGCGTCACAAGTTGGTCCACCGAACAACTTCTTTTAAAAAGACGTAAATCAATTTCATAAGAGAAGTTCAACTCGTGATCTTTTGGTCTTTCAAATATTACTCAAAAAAAGACAAAATAAAAAAAGACAAAAAAAGCGAATATCAAAAAACTTTCACTTTAGCCTAATTGAAAAAGAAAACCGAAGATTATTAATTTAGATCGGTCGGCATCGGCTTCTGCCTCTATCATCACGTTGAAAGGAAACCCATGACGAGAAGCTGGCCTCTGGCTCTCTTCACTTGCCTTTCCATTTGTTACTAGTTTTTATTTAATAGTTTTTGAAAAATATATTTCTTATCTAGGTTACATTTAATTAGAGCATAAGGATCATATGTCATTTTTTCACAATTTCAATATGTAATTAATTACTATACGAATGGAAATTCGAAACTATCCCATAAGAAAAAAAAATTACACAACAATATGGTATATATAGATTCCTTTCTCACCATCTTTCAAGAAGTGTAGATTGGTAAATTTTTAAAATATTCATATTATAAAAAACTTTTCAATTAATGTTATTCTCAACAATTTTAATAATTTTTTTGGGACTTGAAGCCCACAAATATTTGCTACACCGAGAAATATCCCGATTTGGCCTACGCCAATAGATATAAAATTTTAATTTGATTATCATTCAAATTACAAATCTCAAACTATCTAATATCAATAATTCTCCCACCATTTAAATTAAAAATTTGGGTGGGTTTCTTTTTAGAAGTCTAATAAAAATAAACTTGGTAGTTCAAAGAAATTTATTAAACGACCGAGTCATTAGTAAACGAGAAGTCACTTATTTGAAAGATATAAAATTTTAATTTGATTATCATTCAAATTACAAAACAAAATCTATGTAATCAAAAAAGTTGTAACTTTTAAATGAGATGGGGGAAATTTTGATGAATATTTATAAATTTATCTTTTTATAGATCTAATTATTATAAGGTTCTTTAATAAAAAGAAAAATATCATTTGAATATATTTTAATTATAATTTTTAAAATCTAATAGTTTGAACAGTTGGGCGTTTTGATGTGAGATTAACTAAACACACCCGATCGGACAATGAAAATTTGAGAAACGCCACCAATCAATCATAGTATATTAAGTAATATTTATCTTATTAAAAGATATAAGATTAACATATACGCATTGAATATTCCCATGGCGCACTCGTCCCATATATAGGCTTAACAAACATCTCGGCCAGTTTGTCATGATGTCCCAATTATTATTCTAGTTTCCTGTTATATCTATCATATTTAGCAAATGGAAAAATAAAGTACATTTTGAAAAAATGCGGTCTTAGATTTGTCCTTAACTACCGTTGAGAAACGTACCACTTTACTTAAAGTTAAATGTCCTAAACCTCGCCCTAACCAGAAATGCTTATCACTAGATTATTTATAAACATAAGTAGGATACTATTAAAATGAATATAGATGAATAACGGATGTAGTGATTATAGCATAATACAATTATTTAATACCTATAAGACCAAAGATATCGAAAAAGACTTAAAAATTTTTTTAGGTAAGTATGATGTATGTATCTTTTATAGAACAAGCATGAAGACAAAAGCTCATATTAACAAGTAACAAGGAAAATTAAAAAATTTCTTGAAGATTTAGGCTGTAGAAGATAAAAGACAAATGGTGAGTAGGAGCAAAATCCTAGCTTGGAAAGCATAATGTTCTATGTTCCATAAGAAATAAGCCATAAACATACGCAAAGCCAAATATAGTTTTTAACACTAATAACTTTTCTTTTAGCACGAAGCATTTGCAATCCCTTTCCATTGAGTCCAATCCAAGCTCACTTCTCAAACTTCATCAAGATTCAAGCTTCCTTTTCATACATCGCCTTTTATTCTTCGTACTTTTAATTTTCTTTCTCTAATTATCTCTTCTCCGTCTTCTTCTCATTTTTACTCCATTCACTTTTTCTACTTAGATTTTCTTTGCTTCTCCTCTCCTCGTTCATTTTCAATTGAATATATATTTAAATATCATTCTGCTTTTTAAAAATAACAAGATAATCTATATTCCAATGTTTAATATTTTGATTTCGTGCCGAAATTAAAATAAGAAATCAAAGATAAAAAAAAAAAAAAAAAAAAAAGTGAAGTGAAAATTAAAATCGTTTTATTTATCTTAAATAGTTATCGAAGTCTGAAAGGTTCCCTTCAAAATTGGATTGAATCAGAAAAAGAGAGAAAGAGAGCACGAAGCCGAGTTTAAGAAATATCCTGTTTTAAAAGCAGATCACCGCACTTGATCTTTTGTGAGAAATATATTCGTAAAATAAAACAGCAACTCTGCTGGAAGTGATTTCCCTCGAAGGGCGATGGTTTTGCAATCAAACTGACGGGTTGGAGAGTAGGCCTAACCCCGGCTAATTTATGGAAGCCGCCTCCTTCCATGCTATATGCTCTGGCAACAAATTCAAAATACTTGCAACAAAAATGATCCAATTCACCCAACCAGAATGATAAACCACTCAGTCAAATGATGTGCTTATGGAAACAACAACATGCTTTCAAGTGCAAACATCTGTCAATTTCCACCATGATAATCGCAAAAACCACAATTTTAAATTATAAAAAAAAATTAAATTATATTGAGAAAATATGTAGAAAATTATATATGTGTTTATTTATATTCAACCATTTGGCGAAGTGGTACTTTATTACTTGAAAAAAATGTTTTTATAAATTACATTGCATAGGTGTAAAAAATGAACTTGATGGCTGAGGGAAAAAAATCTGGAATAAAAATAACTCTAATATTTCTAAAAAGAAGACTTTTCTGACAACACAACTATTTCAAAAAAATAAAAAAATACTCCAAGGTTAAATTCAAATATATCTACATAATTATCATTTAAATTAGTTTTTGGATTATTTAATAATACTTTTCCCTTATTTCAAGAAAAGAGAGAAAAACGAAGTTGTGAAGTGAAAATGAAGTTGCTCACAACTTTGTATCATTATCCATTAAATAAATATTAAAACATGCAAATACGAAATTTAATCAACTGAAAAAAAAGGCTTATTAACAAAAAAAATATATTCAATTTTTTAAGAGGATTTCTTTGAAATTTCAATTATTTTTCTATGAAATATTGTTATCTATTGATCTTTGTATTTTCTTAAATACTCACGATGTTAACCCCTAATAACTTTTTATGGGAGGCTGGCGAATATCTTGAAACTGACTTACGACAGGGCTAAATGGAGTTTCACCCCAAAATTACAACTGGGTAGAGGGGCTGGTAATGATACTGGCAACGGATAAAGACGGCATTAATCCTAGAGAAATTTTTTTTTGGAATTAAAAGTTTTTATGCTCTCAAAAATAAGTAAATTTTTATATAGGTCTCTATCTAGCACATTTTCCTTTTATCCTGATTTAGCTATAACGATAACATGGGTATTTCTAACCCTTAAAAATTTTCTAGTTTTTTTTTCAAGCACTCCACAATTGTTGCCTATTACCAGGCGCATATTTTTTCCTTTGTTTTATATCAAAATCGTTCTACGCATGCGTTCGAATTGCTCTTGAAATCAGTGGCTTATTCAATAAAAGACTCGGTGGGACATTGTCAATATAGATAACCAAAAAACCCAATAAATGTGGATTCGGATCCCAGGCAGTCTGATGAAAATTCATTTAAATCAAATTGAATACCAAATGGTATAAATAAATACGTCTTGAAAATTTGTATCGTAATTGATATAAGTGTGAATTTTTAAAGTCTAACGGCACAAGAAGCCAAAGGAGCTAAAAAAAAGACTCAGACTTCGCTTCTCCTAGAAAAATTTAAATAAAATAATTAACAAAAAGGAGTTTCGGGGAAGAGAAGTAGTAAAAAGGAAGATAAAATTTCGAGGTAGGAAAAAAGACAAAAAATATATATAGTTAATTAGAAATAACTCATGTCCCATGAACTCTTTAAAAAATTTAAAATCATATTGCGCATCTAGAAGTCTATGCTTCCAATTGAGATGTTTATTATTAAAATCGATCTATGAATTCCTAGAGGTTGAAGACGATGAAAAACTAGACACTCAATTTTGCCTTGACATGCTCTCTTATTAATTAACAATTTTAACAATAGTTTTACCTCTATTTTTAACGGAATAATTGAAATAAAAAACATCCATATCCAAATATCTCATTTTTGTGATAGTAAAAAGAGCTTTTCAACGTAATATAGAAGCATGAACTTAATAATTATTACCTCGAACATAAACTCATGCTCTAATTCTGGTTAGAGCATCTAATTTCCTCTCGCAGCCTTCACCTATTAGTAGCTTCGTAACCCGAGATGCTCTTAAGAGAATTAGTTAAATAAAGGTTTTCAATAAACATGTTTTCCGCATTGTTAATTCCCTCTATTTTCACACTCTTGTGACAACACAATTTCTTTTTTTTCCTTTTCGGTTTTTTTTTTTTTCGTTTTAAAGGTGATGGTTCAAGGGTTATTATTCTTAACGATAGTTATTTTATAAAATTATCGTATACGGCCTTATTCATCGTTAATATGATGTTGGTTCAGTGAGTTTATGTTCTCCTCCACTCAAAACACTTTCCATCAGCGAAAAACCTATAAAATAAATTAACTCTTGGGAAAGAATACCATAAACATTGCAATATTGATTTAAATTTATTCAGGAAAATATTCACCATAGGATTTGACATTTTAGGAATTGTTAAAAAAAAAAATACCGACCTAGTTTCATATTGTTCTTATTGAAATTAGAAATCCATTTATGGTTGACTGCTGAGTTTCTACCATTAGTTCTCAAATGCATTGATATTTATTTTTTATTTTACGACACTTTTCTCATAGTGCTGTTTGATAACTTCATAAAGAACTTCTAGAGCACATGCGTCAACTTGTGGAGACCAAATTCTCCCATTATTGCAATCCTTCCTTCCCAAACAATGATGTAATGTAGAGTAAGCTTTCAACCTTGTCCCTCGGGGTCACCCATCCAGGTTATGTGCTGCTTGGTCTTGCTTATCAACAAGATATTGTTGACTGTTATTCTTCTCTCCCGCCAGACTCATTGGCATAATTATAATTTAAAAAAATAAAAATGTTTAGTTAGCAGTGAAGGGGAAATGTTCCTCTTCTCTTTTGGCTTAAGCTCAGCTCAAAAAGCTCTTTGCTAAGCTGTCGTATTATACCAATTTCTTTCAAATGTTAGTATATAATATCAACTATTGAAAATCACTATTAGTTGGTTAAAAAAAAAATAAATAAAATTATACACCGTTTGGTCGTTTTCTTCGAATGGCATTCCATTCATCCCCCAAATAGTTAAAAAAAAATTTTTTCCTAAATAAATAGTACATTCATAAATAAACAAATTTAAAAGCGAAATTCATTCTTTATTTGAATATTTCAAATAAATTTTATTATTGCACGTTCTACTAAAATATTTAGATATTATCTGGACATTAGTTTAAAATGAAACCGATTGACCGACTGAAGTGTTTATTATATTATTCATGAGCAAACTAAACTAGTCTCTGTTTCAAAATATGTCAACATATCAATTTCTTTATGAATCGTTTGAAAAGTGCGTAAATCAATTGTTTTGTTTGTTATTGACTCTATGATAATCTGTGCAATTTAAATTAAACAATTTTTATGTATTTTCAACAATTTTCTTATTTAATAGCTTCCTAAATTAAAATACTCCACCGATCGTTTTTCAACGCGATTGGATCTGCTTTCAATCTCAATAATTTAACTTAAAAGTTATTTACTTCAAAGATTCAATAAACATTTTTTTTCCTTTTCAGGGTCAATAACAAATTGACCTAGAAAAAAAAGTTTCTTTCGTAAAATAAATATAAATTTCTTCCGAAAATAAACACACATTCCTAAAAAAAAAAATAAAATCCGTCTTAGGATCTATAAAATACGAATTAAAAAGAACGGGAGTGCAAATTTGCTAAATCCACTGCCATTTTCTGCCAGGCCGTCAATCTTATATTGCTCAAGTCTATGCCATCAATCATTCCTTAACACACGAGGAAATTTCATCTTCTCAGTGTGTGTGTGCTTCTGTTCACTAACACATAAAAGGTGGACAGTCGTGTCCATATTACACAATCTTTATTTTTCTTTTAAAACATCGACTGGCTGTCTATGAAAGTATTTATTCAAACCGCCACAAGAAACAAACACAACCTGACAATCAAAGTAAGGAAAGTCGTGCTTTTGATAAATAAACGGTCGTACTTAATGATCTACTAATGATCTAGGGTCGGAAGAGGAATCAGTGAAAATGAGTGCAGGTGGAATGGCAAAGTATACACCTGGTGTTCTTTGGGGAGTGGGGGATACTATCACGAAAGGCTTACCGAGGAAAGGGCGCTATGGTGCTTGGTAATATATGACAAGGGAAACCATACTACTTTCCCTTAAAAAGAAAAAGAAAAAAAAAGCAAATAAAAGCAAGTAAAATCTATTTAAAAATTTTGATTCAGAAATTTAAATTGTTTTATTTTAAATTTAAATACAAAGAATTTCACATCTAAAAAAAAAAAGGAAAAAATAGATATAAACTTTTATTTGGTTAGGATCTTAATACAATTAATATATTTAAAATAAATCTTAATAGGACAACCTAAAATTAGATGACTGGAGAAATTAGTTAAATAAACAGGCAGCCAGTAAAAAAAAAAGAAATAAAAAGTTTTTCACTCGACATTTTGGTCACAAGCTGAGACTTTATTTGCTACCTTGGTATATTTCAAAATGATGACTGGTATTCGTGCATGTATGTACCCTGGAGTGCATAAACTCCTTCTTTTTTGCCTGGATATTTTGGAACAATTGAAAAATTATATATATTTTTTCATTGTGTAAAAAAACAACATGCCAAACAAAACTTAACATTTCCATAGTCTTGAAGAAGGTCTCGACTTGTGATCGAAACGTCAATTAGAAAACTATTTTTTTCCTTTTTTTTACTTGCTGTCTGACTGTCAAGTTCAAATAGTTTTTATTTACAAGTTCTAAGAAGATAAAGAGTCTCTATTTATAATACCACCCTCTGACAGGGACTATTCCAGTAAAAATTAAAATAGAGGAATATCGAAATTTTTGTAGATAGTGCATTGAAATCGAATTTCTCTCATTCTTAGTGATTTTGACCATAAATAAAATATTTTATATTTCATACCAATTCATTCATATTTCCCTTCAAATAAAATTTTAGTAATACATAAAAATTCGATTAAAAATAATCACTTAACGAGTTCTCTATTTAATATTCAAAATTCTATTTCCTTCGAAATTGGATAATAATAGAAATCATTATTCAAGTCAGAGACTCTGCCTTAATTAAAGGTAAGGTTGGCCCCGGTCAGCTACGACGCAATAATTCGAATTCCAAGGGGAGTGAGATCACCAAAGGATCAAATCATCTTTTTTTTTTACTTTACTACCTAAAAAAAAAATCAATGAATCTAAATTTGTAATAATAAATTAATAATCTATCTCTCTGTATCATTATTGATCTTGGATGCTTGCTGCTTTTATATTCATCAGTAATTTATTAATTTTTAATAACATACATAGATTCATTCATTAGTAAATTGGTGAATTCCATCATACATTCATTGATTTGTTATCAAAATTGTTAATATAAATTTTGTTTAAAAAGGAAATTAATCTTAATTCTGTCTATATTATTAAAACAAATAGAGTTTGAAATTTAAATATTTTTTATTTTCCATTAAGTCCCTCTTCGAGCTGTCAGCGCACTGATCGGGGTTTTCATCGTCATATTATATTGAAGGGGGAGTGAGTCTTCAAATCTATCGATTGACGTGTAATACGATAATACCCCATATATTATACACCAATTTTATTTACTTTTTTTATTTTCCCAAACTATCCTAATCCTTTTATATTTTATTGATCAATATAAAAATATCTATTCAAATTCTAAGCTGCTTTGAGTTGACGGCTGACGCCCTTTTAGAAAATAAGAATAAATATCTAATTTCCAATTGTCTCTCTCAACTGTCATCTTATCTCCATTCTCATCTAAGGAATTTAAAATTAAAGATGATTGAACTATCTAATTTCACGAAAAATGTTGCATTTAATATGAATCTTCACTTTAATGGCTATAATATCGATACATTTATAATTTAATTTAAGACAATATATTACACATCTTTAGCAGGAAAACTAATTAACAAAGATAAATAATGAACATCTTGAAAACCAAGTCAAATTATTAAAGAGCTGAGTGTCTTTTCAAAGAAGAAGAAAATGAAGGAATAACTTTTCCATTGTAAAAGTTAGTCTAGGAATTGAATTAGTTGTTTTTTCTTCTTTTAGTGAGAAAACCTAAGTTTTTTGTTCTATACTGGAAGAGAATTATTTTAGAAAAAATCTAAATAATGATATTTATTTAATGTTCGAGAAATTGTTTTCAGGTTTATAGATGCCTGTAGATATTTTTTTAATGGGGACAAATTTTAAACAAACCAAACAAATTAATACCATGGGGTGGATAAATTATTTTGTGTTTTGATAGAAGATAGGCAAAACAAATGACCAAGTTACTAATTGATTTTTCGAAATATTACTCCAGAGCTTCTCTTGCACGGTCCATACATACTCAATCTTTAAATCACCCTAGAAATTAAAGGTGCTCTCCAGCAATTAATCGAAAAATCAATTAGTAAGTTGGTTTGCCAGACACAATCTAATTTATTAAAAAAAAAAATATATATATAAAATATATTTTGGAACGAATATTATATTATATTTGTAAACTTAATTTAAATATTTTCAAAGATGAGAGGAAAATATTTTTACTCCGATAATTATTTAAATAGGAATAATTCAACATTCCACAAATTTTCAGTCATAATTATAAAATTATATAAAATTAAACACTTATCATATAATTGGATCAAAATAGAGCCTCTTATAAAAGCTAAATAATAAATTATAGACGCCCTGTTGACGTATTCAAATCATGTACTATTATATATATAAACGAATTAAATTTAAATAGATATTTTTTTTTATAAAACTTTTTCTAGTATAATCTTTCATTTTTTTTTTTTAAATATTATATTCAATTATTAATAATTTACTTGGTATTTTCTTTTGGATAAAAACTTAATGAGCCAGTCTCATTTGAATTTGTCAACTCCAGAGGACGTTTTGCTCATATTAATAATAAATGCGAATTGGAAGAGAACTGCGGAAAACTGCAATATGTTTGACCAGATGTACTGTACTATAAACAAATCCCATTGATATTAATCTCATAATAATTGAATTCACATATTTTCTTGATAAGTTTATTGACATGCCATAGATTGATTGACGCTTATGCAAATCAAGAGAAATAAAGTATGGAAATATAATTAAATTCATTAATTATCTTTGGAGAGCTGGAAAAAACTTAATATGTCCGGCCAAATTGGATGCTGCATTTTAATAGAAAAAAATAAATAAATAAAACCTGTAGGCGGCATTGTTTTATTCTTTTGGCTTTAGATTTTCGGCCAGGTCATCGTTTTGTTTTTGTTTCCTTATTTGTCAAATGTATATGCAAAAACGTAATATTGTATCTCACTTTAATCTCTTGATGACGTCATCTTAACACGGTTTTCATTTTGTTTTCTATTTGGTCACCAGTGAGTGACCTTTGTCAAAAAAAAAAAAAAAAGAAATAATTTTATGTATATAAGCCAACAAGATGATAGATTGAAATGGTTTCTTTATGTAAAATCAAAAGATTGAATTATTCAAATAAATTAATAATCATTAAATTTTATAAATGGCTCAAGAAAAAAAACTTTTAGGGTTTGATTTAATAGATTAGAATTTTTATCTATTTTTCTAATTTCTTTTCTCTTTAATATTTATTGGCTAATACATATTAAAAAATCCTTCTTTATTTAAAAGATGAGAAGGGTTTGTAAATTATTACAACTTTTTTTTTTTTTTCATTCGAAATCTCAATCTCTCTCGCCTGATGGTACTATCGGTAACGGAAGGTTTTGGACAAGCTCCAAGTTTAAGTTTACCTTATTAATCACGGCTTAAATAAAAACCAAGCAATTTAAATAATATGTAAAACACTAAGATTTGTTACTTATGGATTTAAACGGGTGATCCAACTATCAAAAAACGATTATCCAAAAGATAAGACCTATCTATGGGAAAATGAAATACAAATCAGCGACCGTTAACTCAAATAAAAATTAATAACAGTTTAAAATACTTCTAGTTAGAGTACACTTTTGATTATAATAATTTTTCATCTAACTCATATGAAATGGCCTCCGAATTCCTATTGCCTTATAATATACTTTGCTAAACACATATAATATACGTTTTTATAGTATAATCTAATTTATACCCAAACCTGTTAAGCAGTTTGGTAATTATCCTGCCATGTAAATAATTGTATTAATAATAGATAGAAGAAAAAATAATAAAGTATAATTCATTTAATTATTATATAATTAAATGACAAAGTTTTTTTACGGTTGAAATCATTTCTGAAAATTCTTTATGCATAACAACAATAACAACGTTTCGATTATTAGCTATTTTCATCGTCAACCAACTGGGGAAACACGCGACGTTTTAAGAAATAAAATACTTAATTCTTGTTTTGTGAATTGTAAGCGATAAAGGTTAACGTAACCAAATCCAAACCTTGCTCATGTCTATAAATATATCCATTATATCCTTCTTAATTGGCTCCTGAGGAATAGGATATAAAGAAGTGTTCTTCCACCTCTTTGGAAGGAATAGGTCACTGATACTGAATCATTCATCGACTAGATTAATGAAAAACCGCTCATGTGGAATTAGATAAGATTAGCTAGATAAATAGATATAAAAATCAGGAAGAGATGCTATAAAAAGTTCTTAGGATTACGATAGACTGCCTAGGTTTGAAGTGGGGATTATCTACAAAAAAATGAACTTAGAAGATTCACAAAAAAAAAAAATATATATATATATATATATAAATCAAATAGATAAAGAAACAAATAAGATAAGGATAGACGCCTATTAGAGTTAATGAGTTAGTGATTAAAAAAAAATTAATTAATTGAAAGTAAAATTCATTTAGTTCGGTTAACAATTCCAATTCGCTAGCAGGTCCTATTAAATACATTTATCCTTATTTTAAAATTTCAAATTTTTTTCAGGTAAACATTACCAAAACTTTAAAACTTCAATAAGGGTTTGAAAAGGTAAAAAGAGTGAGTTATTTTTGAAATGTTCTTTCAAGAAATTTGTTGCAAGATGATATGACTATGTGCCAAATAGTACCGTAAATAAATATTTTCTAGCATAAGCTTGTTAGGAGAACATGACCTTCACCGACCCTTTTCACCCTCTTACTCTATAAAATATTTACTCTATCCATCGCTATTACTAACAAGTATAAGCAATTGATTTGAATAATATATTTTGAATTATATTTCATAATTTTTTCTCCTGGATAAAATTATCAATTAAAATTTTCATATTCTTTTTTAAAAATATAGAGAATAAATTTTTTTGAATCTCATTATACCTTGTAGAGAGAATTTGATAGCTTTTTTTTTTTACCATTCATAGGGAAATTTTCTAAAAGACATCTTTACAGTTCTATTTTATATCGAACAAGACAGATAATGATCGAAGTAATCATTTCCCAATGGAATTCCCTGTTTTGTGCCATTCCGATCCAATCATAGTAAATCTCCCCCTAAAGATATGTTAACCCTCCTTTAATCAAACACATATATATATATATATTTTTTTTTTTTTCCTAAAATTGTATTTATGACAATCATACAAATTAAATAGGCTATTTGTTTTCAGATTTATTTTCTCCATTTTTCATAAAAAAATTCTAGTATATGAATATACAATTAAATTACTTCGTTAAAGATAGAGAAATGATTTTATCCGCATTTGAATATATGTTTATCAAAGATGTCTATTATTTTAGAGAATGTTTGAGATCAAAGTGGCTCCATTAAAATGTAGATCCGATTGCAATGGAAATGCTGCCCAGGCCCTAAGGGCCCTGAGGGACCGGCGTGCACAGAAATGGCTCCGGTTAGCCGGTTTGCCAGTTTTCCGGCTGGGTCTGAGCAGAAAGCCCACATAAAAGGCTTCTTTTGAAATATTCACTAGGCAAATTCTATGTAATTGACACCCGTGATTAGCAAGGGCCTGTCTTCCTCGTCATTACGCGACATTTTTTTTATATATGCATCTAGCGCGCACGTTAATTAAAATTAATTATCTTCTATTTATATCTGTCAAAACTTGTTAATTATATGGAATGGTATTCGAATAATTAAGTTTTTTTTTTTTTGCAATATTCATGAATTCTCCATCGATCTAGAAAATAAATGCATTTCATGGCTATTGATAAGAAAAACTAGATGACTGATGTGATTATCATCATCAGCATAATATACACAAATCCAAATAATTTATTGATTTTCAATTAAATGACTTTTTAAAATTATAAAAATTAAATTTTAAGCAGATAAATAGTGAAATTACTACTTCTCATTGAAATGCACACACAGTTCAATAAGGGAAGAATTTTATTATTTAAAGTTAATCCCTAAATGGTTTCCAATGCCGAAAGAGAAAATTATCAAAGGTAATCAAAACGGCGCCGTAAAAATAATAAATAGAATTCTCATAAAAGTCAGGGACTGACACGTTGTGGTTTCTCTAAGGACTAACTTTGCTCGGATTATATTGCGGTTGGTTTTCTTTCCCTTCTTTTTTTAATGATAGTTTTTGTCCCAAGGTGGATTTGAATGTGAATTAAGCTTAACTGCTTTATCATTTTAAACCCTTACTCTCTCTTACTTATATTCTTCCTGGTTGCATATGATCACTGGTCATTATAGGTCCGTTGGATCTTATGCTTCCATATCAAAAAAAAAAAATCCTCTCGATAGGCTCTATAAAATTACAACTTATACTAAAAAGATAGCCATTTATTTATTATATGTCTTTTGGGATTATTTAAATTCTTCTAAAAAATTCCTCCTATGTAGTCAGTCACTCAGTAAATCATATTTTTTAATAGTAAAAATTTAATTTATATATTAATATATTAAATTATTATTTATTAATATATTTCTAAAATAACTGCTCTGCTCTTATTTCAAAAAAATTTTTAAACGTTTGATTTCATAATTTTCCTTCTTTTATAAAAGGTATAGTTTCATAAAAAAAAGCTTATAAAATTTTTTTTAGAAAAATTCGCAGTCGCAATTTAAGTAACTCTTCAAGCTTCATGTTGATGTCTTTCTCCCAAGGGCTTAGGTAAGAGAGGGCTGGATCTTTCAATGAATATTATTTCCCCCTATCCACCCCCTCATTAAGAATACACACATTCATTTTTTTTACAGTCTCTTCGAAATCTGAGGCCATATAGACTTTAAACGATATAAAATTTATATTACGATACCGACATCCAGGCCTATTTATTTATATCAATTATCATACAAACTGTATTTATAGGAAACTTCTCTCCAACTCTTGCTCATAATGAAAATATATAGTTTAATCAGAATTTTAATTGGGAAAGGAGATTATATTCATTTTCTTAATTAATTTAATTTGATTAAATTAAATATTAATGAATTGTTAGGTTTATTTATTTTTTTTTACATTTTTTAAGTTGGTTAAAAAGAAAATAATTTCTTTTAATAAAATCGAAAGGAAAATAAATACTTAGCTGCTTAAATAATAATAATATTATCTCAGGTAAGAAATATTTTAATTCTATAAAGAGGGTCCTTCTATTATTTTTACTTTTTTATATTTCAAGAGATAAAAGGCGAGAGCTTAGAGCAAAGGCCAGTCAGTCAGTCAGTCAGTTGCAAGTCAATTCCAGTTGAGGCTCTCGGGCTCCGAAGTGTGTGAGTGAGAATATCTATTATCTGTTTAAAAGTGTGCGTTTATTCTCTCTTCATTTTAACTTGTGTTTATATTTCGGTGAGATTAATGCAAACCATTCTATCTCCAGAGCCCAGCATTTCAATACAAGGTAATATTCATTATAATTTATTCTGAATTGTTTATTGATTGATTTATTTTTTCTTGAATAATTATTTAAATATAATACAATACAAAGGAAAAAACTCCATCTTTTATTAATAAAAACAGTAAATAATAATTATTATGGCTGAGGGGGAGGCTATGGGGTAATATGAAATATTATTAAAATAAACTGATGTGGTCACCACAAAACCTATTCATTCTCTGTGTCTTAGCAAATTCGATTGTCGAATTTTTTATGTTATTTAATATTCTAAAATATTTGATCCACTTTTGGTAGATTTAGATCTCTCTCATTTTAATGATGTCGCTTAGGAGTTCCATGTTAAATAAATAATAAATAAATTTATTTAAGAC
>JAAAKE020095322.1:0-19654 GCA_010014785.2 Anisolabis maritima | reverse complement strand
CAGAATTGACATCAACACAAAAACAAAATTGTACAAGTCCTCTAATTAAATTATACAATTTATCTTCTTAAATCCCATTTACATTTTAACCCCTCGGTGGCATGGATTAAAAGGGTTAAAATTTTGACATTACTTTGCATTTCATTCCGTATTTTGTGGTCGGCATATCCAAGGCAGATTACAATCGAGAGAAGAATCAATTCGGCCCTTTATTAGAGTGGTGGAAAGGCTGGCATAAAGGCAGAGGAAGAAATACCAGCCTTAGCTCGAGTAACTCATGGTTGCCATTCACGTACTCACAGGAGGTGAGCCCCTGAGTGATTTTGAATATTACATTATTTTTGCCAGAAGAAAATTTACCTTTCCTAAATTAACGAACGTTCAATTATATATGTAAATTTTATTTATTTTATTTCAAGGTCATACGATTTAGACCGCCAAATAAAATATTTTGTGGGCAAAATCAATCCTCTGGATAAATTTTTAGCCAAATCGGAGAGAAGGCCTATTTTCTAGAGGCTTACTTAAAATAATTCCCTTGAAGAAATAATTGTGGCGCAGAGGAATTATAGTAGGCTAGGTCAACTCACTATATGATACCTATATAAATACTTTATAGAAACCATATTTAATTGTTTGTTCAATGATACTACTCAATAACTACAGTAGACTCTCGACTACCCGACCTATGTTTTACGTTTATGTTTTGTTTATTTTAAAAGTGTATGTATTCATTCTCTACAGTGTACATGATTTTTTTCCTGTAATTAAGTTAGACATTATAAAATTTATGTTAAAATGTGTACAATATTTTTATCATGGACTTCCTTTTTCTCTAATAATTTTTAAAAATGTACAGTAGAATACATAACAAACATTTATAATGTACTGGCCTGTATTAAGAGCGGGTTTTGGTATATAAATGGTGTTTTTAATGGTATGAGTCTAGTTAAGTGAGCATTTATAGAACTCCGGCCTATCTGGCTTTTTTGTTATCCGGCCTGCCCTTACGCCATATTAGGCCGGATAGTTTGGAGTCTACTGTATATTAAATTTAAAAATTTTATTCATAAATGTTAGTTTTATGAACTTGTTAATTAATAATTTAAATCAAATGAATTTCGGATAATCTTTATAATTAATTAATTATTTTGTTTATAATATTTTCTTCAAAAGATATATAGAAAGTTTAAAGAATAATTTTGTTTAAATAAAAGTCTAGAGGTTTGGCTGACTATCTTATATAAAATAATGGCAGCCAAAGGAAAAAGGTTCAGGCTACTATCCCCTCAATCTCTCTAAAAAATTGAAGATAGATTAGGTGAGGATATATTTTATTTGGTTATTAATATTTTGTTTAGTTTGAATGATGGGAACGCCTGCAGTTTAGGCAACCAAGCCGGATAGAGTGGTAAGAAAGAGAGCGATAGCAAACGAATGAAAGGTGGTGGGGGTGTCTAGGGTCATCTGCTCATGACACTCACACCATTGCAGAGATAGATCCCTATAGCTTTCAAATAGACTCAATGAGAGGTGGAGGCTGTGAAGGGGGACGAGTCAAGGGGGAGGTAATCAAATTTCCCCTCCAGGTCATTCCAATCACTCTCCTTGTTTCGCTTGTAGGCAACAAGAACGCAACGTAGCGGCGACTGAGGGAACTAGGAACAAACATTACTTTCGCTTTAAAATATGATTGATTTTATTCGAAAATTAAAAATTCTTATTTTTGAGATTTGATTTTAAAAACAAAATAGAAAAATAATTTAAAAAAATATAAGGTCGTTGTTTTATTTTTATTTTTATTGTTTAAATTCTCTTATATTTAATAAATATTAATTTATATTTGGTATATTATATCATCATTGGGGAGTATTGATGTTTTTCTTTGTTATATTGTAGCTCTGGCTTATACGGTAAGCTTTGGCTTAGTATGAATAAATGAAATAAAAAATAAATACGCTTTATCTTTGTCCCTGTCCCTAAAGCAGAGGCCTTGCCTTGTGACCTAATGCTCATTTGTTCGCATCCCGCCGAAAGCGATAAAATTTATTGGTTACCAATTAGTTTAAATAAATATGGTCGGAGTCTATATGCCGTGTAAAACAAACTTTTATAATATTAATAATATTAAATATGCAAAGAGTGATTTTCATGTTCCAAACTGACAGAGAGCCTAAAAAAATAAACAAAATTTAGTCATTTGTATCAAATAATGTTTATATGAACACACTCGAAAGTGCTAAGAATAGTAACTTGGGCTCTATTGTTTACAATGTATATTTTTAAATTATCTAATAGCAAGACTAAGTCAAACCTCTCAGCACATCCTCCCCTTCTCTCTGAAATGGTGTCTCATTGTTCGTATATTAATAACAAAACAATCGGGTATTAAAAAAATCTAGACCATATGCAATAAAAGTGAAAAGGAGAGTGTAAATTGCATAATATTTATATATTCAATCTACACTATGAATATCTGACAAAATAAGTCTCAATAGGAAAATACTCTAGGAGTCCTGCTAAATGCTCCCCATTTACCATAAGTTGTTATTTGTTCGAAACTTTTATAAGAAAAGAATAATAAATGAATTGCTATATTTTTTTGAATAAGTAAAAAAAAAGGAGAATAGAAATAAAGATGTTATTTATAATAAATATAATGCAAGCAGTGGTCGATATATCATCTTTTGAAAAATTTTTTCTTGCCACTTTTCATTAAAATTTTTTCTAAATATAAAAGAACAACACAGGACCATTATTTTGATTTATTCGTGTTGTAAATATAAGCATTATATTTTATTTATACTAAAACATCTATTAAGTATGAAAAAAAAAATAATTCAAGACTAATCAAGAAGATGAAGGAATATATTTGACGTCAGCTTAAATTAATTGCAAATTTCCAATATGATTTCGTTAATTCGTTAGCTAGTGTGAAATATCTTAGTATAAATTAGGTTTAATCTTTAAGATGAGTTATATGTTGAAAAAAAGAAACGATTAAACCGATTAAATTGTTAGTTTCTTTCTTTCAATATAAAACTCATTTTAACGATTTTACATTAATGTGAGGCCTGATGATGTTATATTAAATAGAGAAATCGATCGCCTAAAAATTTGTAATTTATTTAACCTGACGTTAAATATATTACTTCACATTCTTTATTGAATGACACCAAATGGTGATCTTCATCAAATTTGTAGTACAATCAGTCGAGTGGTTAAAATGTAATTTAAATGTTGTTTTATTTTTTGAAAAATAAAACTCATTTTTTAAAAGTAAATTTTTGCGGCTCGCAAAACCAGGAGTCTGTTACTTATTAGTGTATTATTAGTGAGATCTCATTTTTTAAATTCAAAGGAAATTAAATAAACTTTAATTTAATTTAATTAAATAAAAAGAAAAAAGGGTGAACATATTGTAAAAAAAATTTTTAATTCGAAGGGATAATTGTAAAAAAGAAAAAGTGTAAAAAACATCGAAGAAAAAAAATTTATTTACCTCATAAATAAAAAAACCTTAGCTATGAAACTGATATCAAATTAAATAAATAAATTTATTTATTTAAGACCTCTTTATAGGCACAAGTCCTCGATAGCTAGGTTCATTTAAACCCATATAAATTTACAAATTACATAACACAAAATAACAAATAATAAAAAAAACATAATAGCGTCCGGGGAGGAGGGGTATTTGAGAGTAGCAAGGTTTATGATGACAGCTTTCGGTCCCAAAAAATTCTAAAAATGAAGAATATATCGAGACTCATCAATACCCTCTAATAAGGCAACAATCGAAATAATACCACATTTGATGTTCAAACCAAATATGATAAATGATTATTGAAAATAATTGGAACAATTTTATATATAGATGTTAATTTGCTAAATAGTTGAGATATCTCATATTTGAAATGAATTACTGTATAAGCATTATATTTTATTTATACTAAAACATCTATTAAGTATGAAAAAAAAAATAATTCAAGACTAAGAAAGTGGTATAACTAATTGATTGATGTCAAAAGATTTTTTTGCTTCTTGAATTAAGGCTTATTAAATATATAAAATTTTGTTCAAATAGGTCAAGCCGTTTGACAGAATCAAATAAATAAACAAACACACACTACATCTCATTCTGTCTAAACATATTTTTTGGACTTAATTCGTATATAACCCTCTGGGTATTATTATAGGGGGAAGTAAAAATTTGGTAGGATGAAGAAAAATACATATACAAAAGGCCCTATTTAAAATATATATTTTAAATGATAGTAATCATATTTATGATTAATTGTGAAAGGGTTGGGGGGATTCCCACACCTAAATAATAATCCTGACTAACCTTCTGGTGTGGTATTAAACGTTAATTTAGATCGATGTATTATACTCACATTTATGATCATGCGCACGACAAATAACAAAATACTCGTTTTAATGTTGGGAAAGAAATGGAATTAATAATTTATGATTCAAAATATTCTGATTCTGATAATCACAACGTAAAAGAAAATATTTTTTGTTGTCTTTGGCCCAAAGAATAGTGAAGACATTTTAGGGAGGAACTTAAAAAAAAAACAATAAAATATTGAAATTTTTTTTAAATCCTACATTGGACAACTTTAATAAAAAAATGCGAATAAAAACTAAAATCTTCTTGAAGAGGCAGATATACCTAACTGACGGCTACTCAATGTGGTCCAAAAACATTGTCTTAAATAAATGCATGATTATAGTCAGCCAAAAAAGGGCGTCGGCCTCAAAGAGTAAAACTCCAAAAATAACAGTTTTTGAAAGGTTTGTGATAAAAACGAAATTTTAAATCGGAGAAAATTAAAGATCGGACAAAAAAAAATTGCAAGAGGATCATTAGATATACTAAGGTCAAGGCGTAATAATGCAAACATAAGAATTTGGCCGGAGAAAAAAAAATGAATTGCTGTAGGTGGATATAATCCGTCTAGAACGAATAAAATTTTAAAATAAAGAAAAAAAGGAAAAATATAATAACAATGAATTTAATTAATGAATAGTGATTGGTTTTGAGTTAATTTTGTAAATTTATTTAAAATACAAAATTTCGGTCATTATCTTCAAATAAGAATTTACAAAGAGCTGTGAATCAAAGCTACCGAAACGTTGAAATTATTCAAATAGATTAACATATTTAAATCGAAAAAAATGTTTTTTTTTAATAATGCTAATAAAGTATTAATTCTGAAATATACAATGGGTGAAAATAGAATAACTATTCTGCATTCTCCATATCTCATTAAATTATTATTTAAAAAAAGAATCTGAATATTATCAAGGTTCTTCTTCTTTCTTTGTGTTTTTCCCATTTCGGGGTCAGCATATAAAGTTATAGTGCGAAATAGAGACAAAATCGGCCCGTCGTGGAGCCTGACACTTGATAAGGAATGGGAGAGGACAGAAGAAATGCTAGTCCTAGTTCGGGTACTCGTAGTCGCCATTCACGTATTCATTAGATGTGAGTCCCTGAGTATAGAAAATTTCAAAGTGTAAGATTAAAAAACAATAAAGTAATGAGATATGGAAAGGGAATGTTCTATTTTTGCCTATTGTATATTGAAAAATTTTAATATTATAGTCTAAATTATATAAAAAATTTATTATGGCTTTTATTTTTCATTAATTTAATAAATTAGCCAATGTTTAATATGAATACATTTTACATGCTTTTGAATTTTTAATGATCAAAGAAAAAAAATTTTTTTTCTCTTTATGTTGTTTTTTCAAACGCCTGTTTCCGGGAGAAAAATATGTGTGTAAATTTAGTGTTTTCTTTTTTTACTTCAAATAAAATGATTCTATAAACATTGGCATGAGTAAGAAATGAGAATGTAGAGTTCAATAAATTTGTAAAATAAAAAGAAAAAAAATATTATTCTTAGTGCAATACAATGAAATAAATATTTAAAAAACTATTAAATAATTCAATATTATATATACTAATGGGATATGGATATTATAATATTTTAAATTAAAATAGAGGACTTTCTTTTGCATGAAGACATTGGCTTGCAAGTTAGTTCAGGGGAGGGGGGGGGGGGGGTTTAAGCCCTATATGAAACTTTAACTAATTCTACAAGTTTAAGGACTTGTAATCTGATATAAATAGTATAACATACTTATAATAATGCAAACTCAAGAATCCCAGTGATATCTTAAGCTAACAAAACGTATCAGGAAAATTATAAAAACTTTCATTCTACCAGTGATATTTGATGACGACGATAATATATACTATATATGTATATGTGAGAAATATTTCAAATACTTGCTTTAAAGGGTTATTTATTAATTTGCAATAAAGGAAATAAAATAACAATATAGCAATGACTGGATTTATCATGGTCCTTTTAGAAAATAAGTTAATAGTTTTAATGTATAGAAGAAGATGCAAGTCATTAGGGTTAGTACTAGTAAAAAATTGACACTCAGGGGAGGAGTACTGACCAGTCTAAAAGAAGGCGCATGATGGCGCGAAGCGGAAGTGCACGTGTTCGGTCTGTAAAGCAAGAGGAGGCGGATGATTGATGAGTCCGTTCTCGAGTATCCCGGATGGATGTATCCTAGACGAAGAACTCTATCTTCTTTCTTTCTGTTTTCTCCACCTGGTAAGGTGCACGATACGAATTGAAACAGGCAAACGAATCAAATCAGGCAGGCACGTGTGTGTTATGCTCGACGACGGTGGCACTGAGTGCGCGCTAAGTCGGGAGCGGCGTTTCCCGGCCTGGACGGATGCCAACGGCTCGTCGCAAGCGGTGCAAGCAGTGACCCACTCGCCTTGGCCGACGCTGAATCAGTGGGAACAAGAATACCGAGTACCCCGACTATCCTCAGGGTCGGGGTTGCCACCCTTTAGTGATCAACAGGTCAAACCACACAGTTCCGGGTTTCGAATTTGTTACGGTATACTGGAATTCTTAGAAATTAAAAATGTTATCTTTCTTTTCATATGGTTTATGGATCATCAGTTTACACAAAATAGAGCGAGGTATAAGTTAAATTTCTTGAAAAGAAGAGCATAGAAATGATTTGAAAAATAAAATCCTTTCTTAATATATGAATCGCATATTAGAGTTGGTTACTCTTTTAATATAAAATATGAAACGCTTAATTTTTTGATAATCGATTCTCTGAAATAAACTTGTAAAAGTTTGTTGTAGAAGTGGAGCTAAATCCGTTTTTTAAACGAGATACAAATAAATAAATATCGCTAGTCCATATTGAAACTACTATCTTCTATTCTCAGGATTGATTTTATGGTGTAATTAATGCTCCCGCAAACACCACAATGCGGTGCTACCTCTCTTTGAGTAATCAGGTTCAAATGTTTATCCCAGTGTTTTGGTGAGGGCTGGAGGCGGAGAACGGAGCGCATCTTTGCATACCAAAAGTTTAATTGCATGTATTGGACATACTGTCACGAATGTACAATTCTATAAGGATAAGCCTGATGATGATATCTGAAATAATTATTAATAAATGAAAAGATGGAAGCAAAAAAAATATATGATCATTGTATAAATAATAATGGGGAAAATATTAATATATTTCAATATAAATGAGTAATTGGCAACCATAAAAAAAAGTAGAAAAGTTTTGAGGCTAGATTTATTAAATAAATATTCAATTGAATCTTTTCCAGTTAATTTAGCATTTTAATTATATAATATATATTATAATTTTAAAATGAAAATATCAACTAAATAAAATTTAAAAATTTTTTTAGTTTTTATATAAAAATGTCATTATTTTCGAAATAAAAAAAGAAAGAAATTATACCTCATTTCCTTATTTGATATACGAAGATATAAGATATACAATATACGATCTATGATATACAATGTATGATAAGGTATACGATTATGTTAAGGTATATGACTAGAAAAAACGAAATCAAATCATTGACAGCTAATATAATAGACAGTTATTATTTTTTTATTAGTCATTTTATTAGCCCCTTCTGGTTCCCACAGGTGTCTTCATGTACAAACCTCAAAAACAAATTAGTCTATCCGTAATATGTTATGAGATTTGGGAATAACTCAACTATAAAATAAAAAGTTTTACTTTCTATAGTTTACTAGGTATAAGAAAACATAGGACAACTCGTTGCAATGATATCAAAATATAAATATTTTTAATTCCTATGTTTGATAATTGATAAGATTTAATTAATTTAATTTAATTTTTTTTATAATATTAATAATTGATTAAAAGACACAAACGAAAAAATATAAAATTGTGAAATGGCTACCTAGAGGACCCTGGTGTTTACAGTACACATCTTTTATTACCTTAGATAAAAGAAAGTTGTTCGTTGTTCGGCTGTCACACCATATTTTTTAATTAATAGGGGTCGGTCATTTTATTATTTCTTTTCTAGGGAGTTCCGTTCTTAGTCTCAAATTCAACGAACAAACAAACGATGTTCCTCAGGATCATCATTGCATTTCCTCTCCAGAAACAAACATACACTCTCATTTTTAAATAATATAATATTAATAAAATTACAGAGACCAAAGGAACATTTGCTTTAAAATGATCTCATTTAAAATTCACAAATTCACTTAGAACGTTATTTTATGGTAGCATTTCTCACTCCATGGGGCCTTTAAGGCAAAATCCGCCACACATAGGGTTTTTATTAATATTCATAGAATATTTTATTTGTTTATAAAAATACATATCTCATGATTCTTCAATTTGAAATTTGAAGTCAATTGTCAAAAAAAAAAAAAAATTTAATTTATCTATTATAAATAGTTAAATTCAATATAATGAGAACAATTTTCCCTAAATATTAGAAAATATAAGTATAAAATAAAAAGTTGTTACTTCATATAGTCTCAGTCTATGCTATCTGGTGAAATCATTTTTCAAATGTTTTTGGTATTTATAGAAAATATATTTTTAGAAATTAATTTAAAACTCACATATTAAAATGAATCCATTTGTTTTTTGAAAACTTTGTAAATTTCATAAAAAAGTTGTAAATTGGTAAAATTATATCATATTTCGTATGCCAAATTCTGAAACAAAAAAAAAAATATTAATTTTACAGAGCTCGATGTTTCCCTTTAATATATTTACAGCAGGTTAATCTAAATTTCATAGTTTATTAATATTAAAAAAAAACTAATATTGGAAGCTATTAAAGGCTATTGAAGTTTCTGCATCCGGGAGATGTTTGAAGTCATTTTTTAATTATCTATATCAAATAGAATTTAAATCTCAAATATTATTAAAATTGAGGGTAAAAAAATCAAAAATTTATATTGAAGAGGATGGTTACTCTTCGGGGGTATTTGAACAAAAAAAATTGTTTCCTCCACCTATAATAGTAACCATATATTAAATGAAAAAACCTAGGGTCAATATCTACTGTTGTTTTTGCGCTGTAAAACCCACGTACTAAACGCTTTTCTTTTGGAAAAATGTGCTATAAATACAAGTTGCCCTTTGTCTACGGTCCATCAAAACGCATTTGGGTCGGATACGAAGCGGCCTTGCTTTTGAAGGGTTTAAAGATAGTTAATTGATACTAAAATAAGAATTTTAATAGTGGATGGGGATTTGAGGAGAAAGATTATATATAGAGGGAGAGTTTTTGTATGATCTTATGATTTGTAAATGAATCATTGGCATCATTTGGGGGAAGCAGGAGGCATTCGATTTTCAAATGAACCTCAAAGACACCAAAATATGCTTTATATATCATAAAAATCTAATTATCTCCCTCTTCTCAATAAAATGTTGAAATTACTTCAATGAAATTGAACACTTGAATTTTTTGCCTGGAAATGTTATTAAGTGGGTAGAAGTAAAAATTCAAAATAAATTTTCCTAATAAGTTCAAGACCTAATATTTCACAAAAGCAATTCCAGATATATAACAACTTTGGTATTATTTAATGAATTGATTTGATTAATATTAATATATAAAATTATTGTGAATAAAATATGATTGTGCAACTCTTTTATTTCTAGTATGTATAGGTTAAAATAAAGTTCCTATATTCAATATATGATAAAAAAGAAAGTTAGTATATGTTGTAGTGTTTATTATATTAGTATTAGACTAAGGATTAATTGTTAAAACTTACATATAAATAATAAATAGAGCAATGATAAATTTTTGAAGAAATAAATAATTGTTTCTTAAGGATTTGAAGGACACTTTAATTACTTAAAACAACAAAACTATTTTTTAGTCAACAGATGGCGTCAGCGTTGTTTGAATTTTGAATTGTTAAAAAAATAAATAGGAAAGGGAAAAAAAATATCTCACATTTTTATAAATAAAAGAATATCATTTTTTTATAATGATTAATTATATTTATAAAATTAAATATTTATAAAATTAAAAACCCCAATAATATTATTAGTTAGTGACTAATTAATTATTAATACAAATATAGTATATTTCGATTTTTTTAAGGAAAAGAATAAAATTCTTACACTCAATTTTTATCTTTACTTCATGATTATTATAGTTTAAAGGAAAGTGGCTCACACTTGGTGAGTACGTGGAGGACGACCACGAATTTTCCGAGACAAGACTAGAATTGGTGGAGAACACTGCCATAGGATCTCTTTGTGTCAATATTCCCAACCGATTCCCTTTCATCTTAAGACTGTTCTTGAAAATGATATACAACTTAATAATTATAAATTATAATTAGTAGAGATGAATTTAGTTCGTTTCATAAAGATTATTATTAAAAAATCCATTCCTGATATGTGAATTCCCTATATAGCCAACTTGAAATTTTATTTTAGTTTTTTTTTCTAGGTATATATAGTCCGCCAGTCATTATATCCCCAGAAGGAGTAGAAATTTGCTTAGTAAAATTAATACTTTATAACAGTCAAAGGCTAACACCCGTAGGATAGCGACGTGTTACCCCCTCTTTTAGTTTTCACCACACTTCCTCTTAGTCGATTCTAAAATTTATTAAAAGTTCGATATAAGAGTAGGTAAGAAGAATTAAGAGAAAGTAAAAATAAATTACGAGCGCTTTATCTTTGTCGTTATTTTTTTAAATAAGAGATCAGAAACAAATTAATTTTTATATCATTAATATTAAAATTAATATTGTTAAATTGAAGATGGGAAAATATTTAAGAGATATGTGATTTGAAGAGGTGAATGTAAGGTTTTAAGCATGGGAAATATTGAATAATCCTTCTAAGCTCGTATGACTTTTTTTTGATCTTTTCGATCTCTGAATTCTAATGCACATCAAAAGTACAAAGGCAAGATAAAAAAGATAGAACTAGATGATCATTGCTGTCACTGTCAAACAGTCGTGTTCAAAAGTTTCAAATTTTCAGTTGACTTTTATAGATGCATGACATGAGTTGTTATACAAATTTATACACGATAATTTTTTCATGAGCATTTACACGAAAAGGAGAGAGATGATTCCCTAGTGCCATCTCTTTTTGCACGATTACTTCCTCTCAAGAAAGTATAGGTGTAAACATTCCAATTTATTTAGAATTAATGCAATGATTCTCATATTTCTTGCCTTATTTGAATAAAAGTGAAGTTGCGGTAGCCAATATTGAATTAAATTATTTTATACGATTCATTTAAATATTTTATGAATTTATTTTATTTTAAATAAAAAATAAAATTAAAATAAATTATTTTTTATAATTCATTCTTAAATATGTTAAGGTATTGTATGAATTAAAGAAATATTTGATTTGCTAAATAATATTTATTGTAATTAAATTATTATATTAGTTACAAAAAGAAGTCAGATCAGTGGTCAGAATTGAGGAGCAAGTTTAGCATCCAATAGGGAAGGTGCGAGGGTAGGTTTTGATAACAACGTTTCGATGGTTTTCGGGGATATTGATGATTTGTCCATTCTTGGCTTTGCTGGCCCAGTACGTGGTAGTTCGGTCTTCAGGCAAACATTTGAATTTTATCTCGCTGGTGATTTCTCCCTTGATGTTGCAATCTGGACTGCATTGTGGGAGTGGTCTTGAGAAACAAATTTCATTCTTGTTATGGACTACATCAATATAATGGCTTTTACGGCATTTGGTCAATTTGTTGTTGCGAGGATTTTTATGTTGAGCTTCTTGTTCATTGATCACATCGACAAAAGTCACAGGCATGGACACGCAAGATTGAGATTGGTGACGGGATGGCTCATCTAAATTATAAGCGTTGACGAAATCTTCAGGTTCTCTGAGAACACAATTCTGAGGAGCGACGAAATCTCTCTTGGGTTCACCATTAAAAGTACCGCACAATCCACGAATATTGTCGCGATAATAGGAACCCAAAATCAAACGAACTCTGATACCATCATAATAAAGTCTAAAGTCGTATCTTGTTGAAACCATCTCAATTTCACGTTCGCGAATTCCTAAAACTCTGACGAAAACTTCTCCACTTTCATCAGTGAGTGGTACGACTTTGTTTTCAGTTATTTCATAGGTTTCTCCATTAAAAACAATGGAATATGGCCTCATTTCAATCATATAGCGACCAAGGGTAACTTTAACATCCTGAAATTAAATGTTTTATTAGTAAAAATATTAATAAATACTATTAAAAATTTTAAAATATAATTTAAATTAATAAATACTTACACTGCGTTGATCGTCAACTCGTCTGACAATTACTCCAACCATTTCATCATCATATTCTTCTTTAGAATGGGATTCATGAATGGCATCTTTAGGAACATAAGCTGCCATCAAATACCATTTCTTGTCAAATTGGACTGGATAGGTAAGGTTGTCAAAGGTCTTCACATGAGTGGCATCAAGAGCACACATGGCTGAAATAAAATTATGATTAGCAAAATGAAAAATATCTTCAAGTAAATTATAATTATAAAATAATACATACGAGTAAATTGATTGTCCAAAACATGATTTAATAAAAGGTTTACAGGTTGACGAGCAACATTAGGGACCGCAATAGGCCGCCATTCATTGTTGATTCGAATGTTATTGAAAGCAGCTTCAACGACAGGTGACCAGATAGTTACATTAACGGAATGAAGATCGGGAGCATAGTGTACATTTAATTTAACTTTTCCGGGTGATTGGTGGCTTGGATTAACCCAGTTTTCATCCAAATAGACATAACCTAAAGCACTAGCTGCCATATAAGCTTTAGCAGTAAGGTTCTTCCAGAAGGGAGCAAGCTTTTCATATTGCAAATCAACTTGAACGTGATCAAGATAAGCCGAGAGAGTAGTGGCATTGCGGCAAGCTGAAAGAATATGATCTCTATGGTTCATTTGTTGCTGGCAGAGTTGGTACATAGGATGTTGATGGACAAATTCACGTCTCTTGGAAGTTTGATCCATAACTACTTGAGCCTTCACTTTAGATTGGGATCCAGATTTAGGGCCAAATTGGGCCTCAGCTTCGACATTCCAATTGGGATGAGCCTCAAGAGCACGTTTGGCATTCATCTTAGGCACAGGTGTCAATTTGCTGGCGACCGCCAATTTAAACTCTTCTGGAGCACCATGTACAGGTTGAGCATTTGCATAAGCAATGAAATGGCTCTTGGTCTTGAATGGATCGACAGCATAGGTAAGAGTGGCAACGTAAGATGCCTTTTGATGTCCTTCAAATTGGGCACTAAAATCCCAACAGTAAACATCGGGGTCTGAAATGCAAATGTGAAAATAATAAATTTAATAATAAATCTACTAATTTATATATAATTAATAAAATGATAAATACGTTTAAGGCCATTAGCGGCGTTTTTCATAAGTTCATGTTGACGACGGTTGCTGTTAGGAGCAGTTGTAGAAACACGAACATTTCGGTCAAAGGATGATTCAGAAGATTTCTCTGTTTGTTGCTGTTCATATTCTAGGAGATGACAAACAAATATATAATTAAGTCATTCAAAAAATAATGTTATTATTGAAAAGAAAATAATGACGAATTTATATACAAAGTTGCGGTACTCAGTACTATTTAGGACTTTCAAGTCCAGTACTTTTCTAAAAAATATTCTTAAACCGGATATACTGGTACTGGAATTTAGTTTTTTCTTGCTACTGTTTGCTAAAAAGTACTTCCAGTACTAGTGGTTACTTGAAAAATTTCCTAATACTTCTAATACAATATTGATCATACCAAAACTTTGGAAAGTAATGGTACTGCAAATAAAAAATATATTCGATCTGGGGTATTGAATACTCGTAGTATTTTTAAAAAATAATGACAACATTACTGTACATAATATATATAATCAAATATTCAATTTACCAAAGGAAGCAGTGAAGAGAGCAGATTTGGTGGCAGATTTATTGGGGTTGAACTTAAGGGTAAAGCTCTTGTGAGAAAGAGATTTAGTAGCCCAAGGAAATTGCCAAGCAGATAAAATATCATGTCCTTGGTAGTTTTGTATCACGGTAGGCCAGTCCATGAAATCAGATTCACTTTCAGCTTCCAAAGTAAAGGCAAGACCTGTGCTTTGAGCTCCAAAAGTTGTTTCAATCTATTAAAAAAATAAGATATATTAATAAATATAACATTTAGTGTATTGAAAAATAGCTTACTCTGTGGTGTGGCGGCAAATGAACAGTGTGAGTTTGGCTGTCAGCACTGATTGGAGCAACTTGTAAGATATCATGAACACTTGTGTATGGCCACATGCTGAAATGAGCAATGTTGACAGGCTTCTCAGGGTTGATAGGTTTGACTTTAAGTTGAACTTCAGCATTAGCTAAATCCAAGTCCAATTGGGTGTTAATAGGAATGTAAACTTGCATGTTCCTGTCGATACCAGAAATATAACGTTGGTGGTCAAAAGGAGTGAGAAATCCAAGTTTGCTTTGAGAACGCATAGAGTAAACAAATTTCATTTGAGCAGTAACATTTACAGCCTGAAAATTAATCAATATTCTTAAGAAATGTATATTTATTTATAATTTATTATGATATTATTACCTCAGGAATTTGAAACGTTTGTGATCGTGAGCTGTGATCAGGATGAGTCAGAGTACGAACATTACCACTAAGTGAGGTCATTGTAGGTAATTTGAAAGTGTATATAAAGGGGAAGCCCGTGGCGGTCGGGAAACTCATGATAATAGGATATCTGATATATAATTTATTCAAATTGAAAGATTTTTCTTCTCGGAGTAAGGCAGCAAATTCTCTGGCAACTGAATATTAATAGAAATTAATAATAAATTCAAGTACTAATTAATAAGAGAAATTTAAGAGATTCTCATTATACCTCTTGGAAGTTGTTCAATGGTGTGATTATCCCAGGAGAAGAAACGTTTGGCACCAAAAAAGTGAAACAAAGCATTGCCTTCTAATTGTTCTTGGAGATCAGCTTGGAAATTTAATTTACTGAAAATTTTATCCAAGGGATTGTTTGAAGGAGATTTAGAAGAATGAGATGGCTTTTGGTGTTGATTCCAGTTAAAGAGGTTGGAAGCATCAATTTGATGAGCGGCAAAAGAAAGCATATCATCGACGCTGGAAAGCATTAATCCAACCTAGAAATATATTTAAAAGAGTAAATATGGCTTATAAATTATTTTAATCAAAGCTTTTTTTTTTAAATATTAAATATTTACATTCATAGTCTGTTGTTTGTAACCACCAATGTTCTGTCTCAAATAGTAAAAAACGCTATTGGGCAAAATATGATCGTGGCTGCCAATGTATTGGAAAGATCCAGAATAAGCAAGTTTCATTTCTTTGACAACGTAGGAACGGAGATTCATACGTGAAAAGTGATAACCGAAAAACCTGGGTGTGACGAAGTCCGAAGCTGCACGTGCATTCTGGGCTCTAAAAAATAAAAAAGGGTTATTAAATGAAAATTAAAAATACATTTATTTAAGTTTTATATGGAATCATATTAATTTCTTAGTTATGAAAGTAAATTTTATAAATTGGTGAAAAATAGTTAAAGAATAAATATTTTGGTTAGAAATTTTAGCAAATAAGATAAATTATTTAAAGTTAATGAAATTTAATTATAAATAAAAATTAAGCTTTGCCGTATATATTTAGGAGTGGAAAATTACTTACAAAGCAAGGATATCTGGATTTTCAGATTCAAGTTGAGCTGCAGATTGAATTGCCGATTTGACAGCAGCACGAACGTGGTAGCTAGGATCAAAATTGGTGAAATCGGCCATTCGTTGGAGCATAGCTGCTGGTGGATTTGAATGCATAAATTGGAAAACAGCAGCGCAACGGACTGGATGAGCCTCGCCAACATTTTCATAAATTTTAAAGAGAACAGGCCGAACGATTTCTGAATACAAATGGGTAACTTTGTCAAGAGACACTACGATAAGCAATCTCTGGAAAATGCTCATTGGCTCTTTGCCTTCAAGGAAAGGCTCGAATATGTTAAGGATGCGTGGGCTTCCTGTATTTCCAAGAGCGCGAATGTAAATTTGGATTTGATGACTATCTCCTTGAGCAACGGCATTCTTGAGAGCCCGAGCCATATAAGGTAAGTATTGCGTTTGAAAATTATTTTCATTCTTTGGGAACATATGTCCAAAACTATGAGTTGGATAATGGGCATATGCGGTCACGTTATCAACATGAGCTTTTCGGATGAGATCAGCAAAGGCAAGAATAGAAGAGCTATTGAGGAATGGTTGTTTTGTCGTCTCATGATTTGTAGCCATTTCCTAAAATAAATTAAAAATTAAAAATGATTTAATTTTATAAAATATTATTAATTTTAAAATGTAACATTACAAAGAAAGTTTTCATGTATTCTGGAGTCGGCATTTGAGCAGTTCGAGGTAATGCTGCTACAACTTCAGCGGCTTCTTCTCCTTGAAGTTTTTTAGTAGAAATCAATTGTTGGATGGTAAGTAAAGCAGGAGCGGTACCACATTCAGCGAGTGCGTCTCGGCATACCTTCCTAAAGATATATTAGATATGAATATTAGATATGAATAACATAAGAACATGAGAAATCTTATTATAATTATTAAAATATGTGAATTACCAGGCAACATATTTAGTAGCTTCATTGGAGTTATATTTATTATTCCTAGGAGGAGAATAGTAAAGATTGTGAACAACTTCTTGCATTTGTTTAGCATTCATAGTTCTAAAAACTCGTGTAAGAAGGGTGAATTTCTCAAGAGTGTTAGATTCAGGAATACGATTAGGATCTTGTATCTCATTGGCAATTTGCTCAACCAATTTTTCAGCAATTCTCACAGCATTTATTTGATTTGCTTTTTGAATATTTTGTCCCTTATATCCAACAAAATATGGAATCAAAGGAATTTGAGGAGCATCTTCCATCGTTGGTCGTGGTTGGTATTCTTCACTGCTTTCACTACTGGAAGAGCTGCTGCTACTTTCAGAACTAGAGCTAGAACTTGAGCTTGAACTGGAGCTGCTTGAACTGGAGCTGCTACTGCTACTGGATGTATGGTTACGTTTAGCTTTGATATCTGCATTTTGTTCTTCTGAGCTTGAGCTACTGCTACTTTGATTTGCATTTTGGTGTTTCGGTTTGTTATTTGCATGTACAGACCGTCGTGTTCGAGCATGGACATTGGACTGATGGGGATGGCGGGAGTTTTCCGTTTCTTCGCTGCTGCTACTACTACTACTACTGCTGCTACTGCTGCTGCTGCTGCTGCTGCTATTATTATTGTTCTTGCTCTTGTGATTTTGGTTCTTATTTTTATTTCTGGGTTGATTTTCTTGGCTTTCACTTGAGCTGCTGCTGCTACTTGAACTGCTGGAGCTGCTATTTTCTGAACTTGAACTAGAGCTAGAGCTGGAACTGTTAGGTCGTGGGTTATTTTTTCTGCCTTGTTGAGAGTTATTTTCTCCAAAAGGATTGTTATAATCATAAGTAAGATTGTCAACTGATTGAGGATCAGATACTTCTTGAAGCTTTTGAGAAACAGCATGGATATTGGCCAAGGTCAAATTAAGTCGGCTTACTACCATGCCTTTCTGTGGTTCATAAAAGCTTGGGCTCATTATCATTTTATTTACAGTTACACTAGATTGGATTGTGTATTTGTCCAATTTTCCGGTAATAACAACTCGACTTACGGAGGAACGCTAAAAAATAATTATATTATCTTATTAATATAGTATATTTATAAATTGAAAAATTATTTGATTAAAATGAATTAAGATGTTTTGAATTATTTAAAAGGAAAAACCTACAGAAAGGAATTTGTCCATATAGTTACTGCCAGGTTTCCATAAGCTGATGCCGGGCAAGCCGAAGTGATAACCCAAACGAGATTTGCAATTGGTAAAGTTTTGGGTTTTAGTAATATCGATGATTTGGCCATCTCCACGTAAATGTTCAAGAGGAGCAAGTTCAGGAGAGCTTTGAAGAACAAATTCAGGGAGAAGAGAGATATCATAAAGAACTTCACATTCACCAGTTACAGATTCCTAAAATTAAAAAATAAAATAATCATTGATTAATATTAAAAAGAAATAGATTTTTTTTTATTAAGAAATGGCAAAAATTCATACCTCCATAGTTTTATAAACGGCATTTGGCCCTTCATTGGCTTTGGGAGGGTAATTGTATTTAGATTTTTGTAGATTTTTTCCTTGAGTATCCAATTGTAATTGACTAACAATGCTCTTCAAAACGTTAACTTCCCAAATTGGAAGACTTTTACTCACAACAAGGTCATCAACCTAGAATTATCAAAGAAAATTTATTAAGTGAATAAAATTTTTATAAAATAAAAAGACTTACTATGCCGTTCTTGAGTTTGATCTCAAAAGGTCGGCTTGATAAAGGAAGTTGCTGGAAGTTAAGATGCCGATCCGGAATCGGAGCTTCCCAACCTTGGGGAAGTAACGAATGGATCTGAGCATACTCAGGTTGCGTGAGCTATGAAAAAAATAATAGTTTATTTGTAATTGTAACTAAAAGATTTTAAACCTATTTTATTTTACCTTTGCTAAGAGAAGCGATTCAGTTTTGGGTTGGACGGTGAGTCGAGCTTTAATAACAATACCGGCATAATTTTCCTGAACTTGGTGAAGAGCTGTTAAAGTGCGACCTCGCACATTGTAACTGTATTCGGAGCCTGGTCGCCATCCTGCGATAAATAAACGATCATATTATTTACTGTTTAGAGGTTAAATATTTAATTCATCTGGAATTTTATTTACCGTTGTCTGCGGCGGCGAGACCCACTGAAAAAAAAAAATAAAAAAGATATTAAAAATATTTTGTAAAATAATATTCAAAAAATTTAATAAGTCATTTTAACAAAATTTTAAAAATAATTAGTATTTTTTTTAATTCAATTTTTAGGTAATATTTTTTTCTTTTTAACACTCAATTTTAAGAAATACTAGTTCTGCTTGTCAAAAAAGTACTTCCACTAGTATTGGTTATGTGAAAAAATACTTTCATCACAATAGTGAGTTATTCATGTACTTTTATAAAGTATTAATAATGGAGATAAAAAATATTTAATAATGGCAACATCTCTGGTTTCAGTAATAATTAAATTTCTTTAATTTTCTAAATTTTAAAATTTAAAAAAAAATAAAATTATAAAGTTTAGAAAGTATGAGATGGTTGTTTTGACTGGGCCGGTGTCTTGTAATGGCAGCCGCGAAAGTCCCTGGT
>JAAAKE020095311.1:0-19657 GCA_010014785.2 Anisolabis maritima | reverse complement strand
TAAGAAGCGTTAAAAAGAACTATTCTTTTTTTTGAACGAGTTAGTTTTTAAAGCTCGTTCTTATAAACTAGTTCATTGATTGATTCAACGGACCGCTCCATTACAAAACAAGACAAGTTGTCAGTGAACTTTGATTAATTTTAATAAATGTGAAGCATGTATTTTTAAATAAAATTAAAATATTTAAATTTTAAAGTGGTTTAAGTAAAGAAAAATGTTTTAAATTGGAAATATTATTCATTAACCACCCTTATTTATTATAATTATTATTATACTAATATATAGGAAATTAATACGATTTTACTTTTTTTATAATGAAAATAATCGTCTACATCTAATTTTTATACTAAAATATTTTTATCTAAGTAATAATGACTTCAGACGAAAGAAATTTCAGATCCTCATATTATGAAAAAGTTGGGTTTCGAAGTGTTGAGGAGAAAAAATCTTTAGAAATTTTACTTAAAGAAAAACCTTTGGACAAAATCAAATTAAGTCAATTTTGTTTGAGATTTAGTGTTCCAGGAATATATAGAAATTTAGTTTGGAAAGTTTTACTTGGTAATTTTAAATTAAAAAAAAAAAAAAAAATCACTGTCAAATATAAATTTTTATTAATTTCAGGAATCGTTCCAATTCATATTGAAAGTCATGAATTTGTAATGAATCAAAGAAAAATGCAATACGAATCATTAAAAAAAGCTCTATATTTAATGGGATTTAAAAACGAAACGATTACAAAACCGCAATTTTATATATTGATTTGGCTTTTGGATATTGGCCAGCTAAAATTAGATTGGAAATCACAGGTAAAATTTCATTATTCATGCTATATACTTCAAAATACATTATTTTCCAAAGTATTACACATAAAATAATGATTGATATATGAAAAGGCTGGAAACACAGAATTTCATCACACACTATATAGCCATTTCAGGGAGTGAATCCAAACCAATTTTTTTCCGAAAAATCCAGTAAATAATAAATATAAACTTGACTATTGCGAGGGGGCGGGGGACATTTGTAGTTTGTGAACTGTGTTTCTTAATTTTATCATGTATCATTTTTAAATATGTAATACATGAGAAATACTGTATATTCCCATGAATCATTAATAGTAACCCTCATTTAAAATACGTATATATATTACTATTAAATGAAAATATTATCTTTCAGATTGACAGCCCAAAATATAAAAGTTTCTCTCTAATTTCTAATTCATTATCAAACGTCTTCGATCAAGAAGTCGATATCTATTGGCTTTCTAAAGGATTCTTTCAATTTGTTGAAAAATTTTGTAACGATATTCCTATGTTGATTGAATGCACACACACTTTGCTTTCAAAAGAAGACGAGGCTTTATATTTGTAATTATTTATTAATTCTTAAAAAACGAAAAAAAATATATGGATTATGATTATTTTTTGACATCATTTAATATATAAATAAACATAAAATGAGATTATATATTCGAATTAAATATAAAATCAATGTTTTTTTTGAGTCGCTGATTTGTGGAATTGTAACCTCTTCCTCTAACCTCTCCTGGGAAGGCCAACAATTCCACCCATCACTTTCAAAATAAAATTAATTGATATTTACCATATAGTTGCTAAACATTTAGAGCATTTTGTACGTGATACTTTCACAATTGTCATCTTTAATAAATAAACAAATTTTTCTGTTTTTATGTGTGGGTTAATATGTATTAAATACAATATTTCGATCACTAGCCTTTTTCAGGTTCTACTTTTTCTACTCTTTTCAATCAAAAAATATTAAAATAGTATTTTATACTAATCAAAAAACACAGAAAAATATTGTTTATTCGGGACATTTGTTGAAAACTTTCAAATGAAAAAGTTCAAGATGAGCAATTCTAAAAAAATATAGTTTTTGCAAATTGCAAAAAAAGAAAGTATAATGGGATTTCGAATTACCAAAAGTTGCAAACTCTAAATTCTCAATAAGATCTGTTTACTCGCTCCTCCAGCAAAGAAAAATCCCAGTTATTCTACTGGTAAGAATTCCTATTTAATTATTTTAATAGGATTTTTTTATTTTACAGATATTTAGGTGAAATTGATGGACTGAGAGTAATACCTTTCCAAAATTGGTTTTGTTCCTGTTTTGCTGGAATTCTAAATGAGTCTTCTCTTGGCAAGTATGTAATCTGATATTTTAATATTATTTTAATTAATATTTAGAAAATACTTTTTGTTAACATATTATTTCATAGAACTCTATAACTATTCTTTAATCAAAATGATGATTGTCTCTATTTTTGTTGGAGGGATTAGACCATATGGTTCTTGGAGATTTTAACTCAGGATTTCCGGCCTAATCGAAGTTAAACTTCTGTAATTAAACATGGTGTGGTCCTGCTTCTTCTGATCTTTTTTATCTGAGCATTTAATGAATACTAATATCTATTTCAAATAGAATTTGATCAAAAAACGCCTTCGATGCTTATGGGTGCTGTCTAATTGAGTGTGTCCAACAAACCAAACCAAACAAAATGTGGAATCCTTATCCAATTGAGTTTTGGTATTCTTGAGCAAATACCAATGTCCCAGATAGGCCGGTGATCCTGTGTTCGACTTCTAGGAAGTCAACTCCCCAATCCCACCAAGTGTCTGCAGATGTTTGAGAGAAAGAAGTTCTATTAATCAGAGTGATTTTAAAATCTTTTTAGTTGATATTTCAAATATATATGTTTAGGTTAGGTTAAATTAAGTTTAAGTGGTTGCCGCCCTCCCTTGGGAGACTAACTTAGGCCAGTAATGGCCCATTGTGATACCACTTGGGTTTCTGGGGGGGGGGTGAGATTATCTGCCACTTTCCTACCCCAGGAGGAGACTTCTGGCAGAGTTGGAAATAATTGTGGCAAGCCGGATTCAAGCTATTTTCATACTCTAGATTCGTAATCCGCAGCTTATCCGTCTTAGCCACAGCCTCCTCTACATATTTTTAAAAAAATAAATAAAAATGTTATTCATAACCCTTTTTTTTTTTTCAGAGTTTGGGACAAATTAACTGGAGGATCTTGTAAAATTCTAATTTTTGTTGCCGTTTTAGTGCTTAATTGTTTAAGAAGACCGCTTTTGAAATGTAAAACACCCAGAAATATAATCGATTGTTTGAGCAATGTAAAGTCTTAATGGAGTATATAAGTATACAAATAACTAATCTTTTAAAAATTGCATTTAGTGATATTATTTTCAAAATTCTTCAAAAACTGTTGAATTATTCCTCGTATTTTAGATGAGTCAGTGTTTTCCAAAACCCTCCCAGACAAACTATCTAAACAGAATAATAAGAAAACATAAGGTATAGGAGAAAATGATGCCAGCCAGATGAATAATGAAATTAAACAAATATATTTATATTTTCTATTATTAAATAGTGGGACCTATCCCTCCTTTAATCAATAAATTAAATAAATATTTTGATGTTTTTCTCTTAATAACATGAACTACACAGCCACATCAACTTAAACATCATTAGAAAACAGAAACCAAATGAAAGGCAATATTTTTATTTATGAAGAGAAATTAATTTTAATCAATTTTATTTAATAAGAAAGTAGCCGCCAGTAATAGTAAAACTAGTAAAAGGTTACAAAATATATCTTTCCACGTTCTCTCTTGCTGTGAAAAAATACACGTAAAAGGGGTACAGACGAAAAAACTGAAAAACACTGACTTCGGTGAATATTTTTATCCCAAAAAATTTATTAAAAATATAATATTTTGAATAAATTAGAATAGTTTATTAAACTTTTGAAATATATTAATAATACATGATTTTGTTTTAGATTACTGAAGAGATGTCAGAAGTTATAGTGAATAAAGCCACCGAACTTTGGCAACAAAATGGCAGTATGCTTACTCTAGGAACAGGAGGGGATAATATCAAAGGACACATACCACTAATTAGAACAAAATAAGTTTTATATTATATATTTAAATATTGCGAGCAAAAAAAACTGCATTTTCTCTGTTTTCTGTGTGTGCGCTGGGACGGCTAGCGTCCCTTTGGACGAATGTGTGCATCCTGGGGGTTTATCTATTCTCGAATCGTTTTGCGAAGCTTAAAAAGCTTATCCCCACTTTAAGAGATATAAGACTATATCTAAAGCAAATCCCTCTCAATACGTCTGCAATCAATCATTATTTCCCTACTTTCTTTAAGAGAGTGGTATCCCATAATGCCAGTGGTCAAATTTGTTGGCGCAAATTATATATATATATATAGGGGTGTTCAAAAAAATGTATACACACTTTAAAATAGAATAGCTGCTATTGTTTCAGCAACAGATGGTGTTAGTGTTGAGCGATGCGATGCAGTCAGTTGAGAAAATGCAACGATGGCGCAAACACGGCTGTCATTCGAGAAGAGAAAAAACATTCTGAAGTGGTATTGGAAGTTCGAGAATGTCTGTGAAGTGCAATGACAATGGAAGCAGGAATATGGAACTGAACCGCCAACACGGGCATAGCTCGCCTGGGTGATAAGTTTGAAGCGGAAGGAACAGTGATGGATATGCATAAGGGAAGATCAGGTCGGCCTCGCATAGCCACAAGTAAAGCGTCGTCTGTTCAGGTGTTAGATGCATTCACACGCTCTCTACGGAAATCAACACAACAATGTTCACGTGAAACATGCCATGAAATTGAAATGGCTTGTGAAGCAATCCCTGTGGCTACTTTGGAAAATGTAACCAGGAATGTACAGCATCGTACTCATAAATGTTTGGAGGCCGGGGGTTTGCAGTTTGAGCACTTATTGAAATAACACGAAGAAACGGTGTCTTTGCTGTAACTATTCCCTTTATATTGCTGTAATACTCACAATAATATAGCAGCTATTCTATTTTAAAGTGTGTATACATTTTTTTGAACACACCTGTATATATATATATATATATATATCTAACTAGCAGGGTTGATAATTCGGTAATTAGATTCCGCCAAAGATATAATTAATTAAAATCTAATATTTATAAAACAATTATTTTATTTTATTTTTAATTAAGAATTCTGAGAAATGAAACCGCCTGTTTTCCCAGGTGCCTCTTACTTCATTTTTAATTTTTGTTAATTGGCATTTGCCAATACTTTTCCATATGGGAAATATTATAAATTATTTTTGGGAGTTTCCTGCAGAATTTTTGAAATAAGAACCACACTATCATTCGTTCTAGAGGTTAATATGCAAAATTTTTATCGCGATACAATTATTTCGTTTAGTAGAACGGAATAACATACACACTTTTATAAAATATAAAATATATAAAATAATAAATAATATAAAAATATACGAAAATATGTTGAAAAAATTTGATAAAAATTCCAGATTAATAGATTTCTAAATATATTTAATAATTTTTAACTTTACTGATCAACCGAAGATTAGTTAGATAAAGTTAATATAATCACAAAAAAAAATCAAAATTGATCTAATGCTACCAAAATGTGTTTTGAGGTCACCTGAGTCCATTTAAGTACTCTTTTGAATGATGTCTGTGTGTATATGTGGTAATTTCTTTCGTCCACGATAACTAAAAAAAATAATTATTCGATTGTGTTGAAATTTTGCACACATAAAATAGACTTAAATGCCAAGAAATGAATGACTTTTTGTAAACATAGGGGAGGAGTGGCGGTGTAACATTTTAAAACTAAATCTTCTCTCGAGTAAAATAATATATAACACATATGCATATAAATTTGTTGTAACTTCGTTAAAAAAATTATTTTAGGTTGAACTTGAGAGTTCCTAATAACCATTAAGGTTAATAAACAAAAGCAAAGAATATAATTAATTAAAATTTAATTTTAATCAAATAATGAATGGGATTTAAATATATTAATTAAAATTAAATTGAAGACAATAAAAAATATCTTTAGATATAATTAGGAATCTCTCCTATTCTATTATTTGTTAAATGTTCGGCAAAGTTGACTGCTCGAGTTAGTGGGATCTTTTTTTGTTCAAAAACTTAGAAGCAAAAATAACCAGTTTCATATAAATCCGATCTTTAATTAAGAGTATGGGTCGATATTTTTGTTCGTCAATGTATTTTTTATTCGTTTATTTTGTAAAAAAAAGCCATAAATTATATATATATTCTATTAAATATTTTATTTTTTTGTATCCAAATATTCCTTAATTGAACATATAATTTTAATATAAAAAAATACTCAAATTATATAAATTATTATTATATACCATGGTATTTTATTACAATAGCAATTTATATAAAAAATTATTTTACTACAACTATTAAATTTTAATTTTCTAAAGAAAATATTTATTATCTAATTGTAAAGATTTATAATCGGGTATTTCCTCTAATTTAAAATTAGAAGTTACAATATTAAAAATATAAACTGTTAAAAATAATACATTTCTATTTTTATTTATTTTAAATGCATTTTATTTAGATATATATTCTCTGTCATAATAATATTTCCAATGAAAAATATATTTAATTAAAAAGAATCTGTTGAACACTTTTAGAGATGTTAATGGATGGATTTAATTTTGGGACACGTTTCCTTTCCTAAGGCGAATAGGCTATCATAAATATACCTTACTGTGGAGGGATAAGTTCCCAAAATGAGACAGTGTGAAAGATGGATAATTTTTGAGTTAAGCTAGATTTGAATTTGAGTTGTAATTAATCAGAAAGAAACTTTAATAAGCTCATTTTTTGAGGGCTGTAATAAAGAATTTTATTACGACAGAGATAAGATCTGATTCTTTTACACGATTTTATAAAAACAGAAATTGACGCAAATGCACATTCGTTAGTGAATAGGAATTTTTGAAGAGAATAAGGAGAATAAAGCCAGCAATGTATCGCGTGGAGCATTATTGGTCCATTATTATACAACTCTCATAACCCAACTTCTTCCTATTTTTGAAAGGAAGCCCACAAATCCTAATTGTCTCCCGACCTATCAATTTTCCGAATTAAAAAAAACATTAATATAATCCTATTTCTTTTTATTATCATTAAACCGAAATTAAGAATTATTAAAATTATCCACTTAATCAAATCAAAATCAAGAGCAATTTGAGATTTAGATTTTTGAATTAAATTCAAATTTTTTAAAAAGTAAACTTAGATTTAAAATTTTATAAAATTTCACATAGCACTGTTCAAATGGGGGATGCAGTGCTCCCAGGCACTATAAATGAAAACAATAATTATAAAATAATATAAAGAATTTTAAAAAATTAATACAGAATTTACATTATGGAATTCGGATATAAAATTTTCTTTGAGGGCCCCCGTAGTATAGTTGACCGGCCCTGATTTCACATATAATTAATTAAGGTTGATTCGATATAAAGTAGGTATAAAAAATATTTGTCTTATTTTTTTAATATATCCTATATTTTCTGGCAAGATGAGAGTCGGGTTATTGGATAATATCGATGTATAATATTTTAAGAGATTGCATGAATCCAAAATTCTCGAATCTGAATCCTAAAAAACTCTTGACTCCCAAACCCCAGTTTTATTTTTTTTTTTTTATTTTCTCACTCTAGGGATTCAAGAAATTTCGGAGGATTCATCCCATCACTAACATAATACAAAGTTTATAATATATATATATATATATATATGAAATGAACTAAATACTTTTTATCAGACATTTGATAAAAATTGAATCCTTTTAAGTACTTATAAACTAGACAAAATACATATTTTAATTAGTGAACAAAATAGGCAAGTGTTAAATCTTTGGCCTTTAACAAATTATATTGATCTTAATATATTTATAAATCAGAATGTTTTTCCAAATAAATAAAATATAAGCGCGTTTCTTAGAACAATTTATTTGAGTAGAGAAAAAACCTGTGGAAAGGTTTTAGGAGAGATAAGTAAAGAATTTACCTAAAAACTAAAAAGATCATTTTATTTTATTAATATTTTATCTTAAAAACGCGCTTTTAGATAGATATGAGGTTTCCAAAAAAAATTTTAAAGAATTAATAAAATTTATAGCGTTCTTTAATTAATTATTATAAATAAAATATTTTATTAATATCACATTTTTTATTAATACTAGAAATATAATTATCTAAATACTAACAAAAAAATATAAATAAAATATTAATTTATGGTGTTAAAAAAATGCGGTCGTTAATTCAGTATTATTTAGTATAGGTAAAAAAGTCTTAAGGCGTTTTCGATTTATTGCTCCAGAGCAGACGATGCATGAGCGACCAATCAGTGGCGTAGCCAGAGGAGGAGGAGTTATAATAATCATAATCTCTTCTTCCCATCTTTTAGTTTTTTTTAATTTATTAAATAAAATTATTTTATTTATTACTAATATTCTTTTGCATGTGTATGAAATTTTATCCTTCCTACATAGGCATAATACTTAGTCTAAGTTCTGGGGTTATAAGCCCCTCGAGCCCGGGTACACCACTGTGAGCAATTATTAATTTTTAGGGAGATTTGATAAAAGTGCATGCGTGATCTGTTCTGGAGCAATGAATCCTAAACGCCATAAGAAAACATAGATCCCAAGACGTAGATTTTACAAACAAATCGCATTTTCTTAAAACCTAGTAAATGATATAAAATTACAACCATCAATATCATAGGAAGAATAAAAATTAGATTAATATTTAAAAGAGGAAAAATTAATACAAATAAAATTAAATAATATGTAAAAAAAAAGAAAAGAAAAATATAAACAAATTATTAACTTATCCGACTATCCTGCGACATCCAATTGGGCAACGCTTGGGATATAAAACATATTCTAGCTCTGCTGGATTATATAGAATATCAAAAAATATATAATTGTATAATCTTTCTTTTTTGTAAGAATAAATTTTTTTTAAGGACTAATGTTGAACCAAAAAGATTAATAATCGGGTTTCATTACTAAAATATAGTCAATGGTTCGAAGTTTTCATTATCTTAGTAAAAAGAGGGTATTCAAATCTTTATACGTCATATTAAAGTGATGCATCAATTCGACATATGTGTACATGCGCGGACATTAAATAGCTACATTGTGGAATGTCATTTGATCAGAGCTGAATTAATCTAGACAAATGTGTAGGGCCCAAAAATTAATAGGTCCTATAGAGAGTTTAATTTTTTTGTGCCGTATAAATAAGATCAATTCAATTTAGACTACGGATTAATCCGGCAATGCATTTGTGCAATTATTATGAAGTTGCGATGGTGTTTTTACGTGTTCTTTAGGCTTTCGTGTTTTATGAATAAACTTTAAATTTTTAAATCCATTAAAAATATGTTTGTATAGAGTTAGTTCTTTTTAAAAATATAAATATTGGGTGAAAGTTCGAATAACGAATTGACCTAGATTCTAGAAATTTTGTTCCGCCATTCGTTGTTGGTCTTGCAACAAATTAGTGTTAAATTGTATTATATATAGATATATAATTTTTTTATTTTTAGACACACATACTTATCTAATTTTTAAAATATAGAGAGAGTTTGGTATTAAAAAATATGTTTCTTTTTTAAAAAAAGTTTCAAATTTATAAGAACTTAGACAAAAAAATTAGGATAGTTTCTGAGTTATAAAAAAATATAAAATAAATTTATTAAAATTTATTAAAATCTCGGTCTTCCTTTAAGAGCACAGATTGCATTATGAACTGGGAACGCGACAATTCCTGCAAGTCCGATGCCAATAGAATCAGAAAGACTAGTTATACCTAATGAGAATTGTAGTTTTTCCACTGGAATCTGTAATAATTAGAAAAAATAATATTTTATTAAAAAAAACATTATAATTTAATAAATAATCTAACTTGGAAGCTCATTTGTTGGTGTGTTTTTGGAATCACATTTAGAGAAGGCAGAGGCAAAAAGCCTTTGTTGATGCTCAATTAATGTTATAATTAATATATTCTACAATGAATGTCAAAGATGACACAAATGTATATGATACCGTTAAAGTCTTAAATAAGATAATATTGACAATAATTGCAAAATATTTTTCATTTTCTAAAACGATACCGAAGAGAACTGAACTGTTGTCGAACCAAACCGTGCTGAATCTGAACCTATAGCAACAACATTTGGCCCGGTCGCTATAATTCTGATCCACACAAAAAAAGGTTAGTTAGCATTCTGATAAAATTGAAAATAATGAGAAAAAGGTATAGTATTTATTATTATTATTTTTTTATTATATTATTATTCAAATGGACATGGATGGCTTATTTCAACTACTTTTGTAGCTTAACTATTCTTTACCAGTTATTGACAAATTACAAATTAAAACAGAGAATAATATTTTTTCGAATTTTAAATGAAAGCTTTAAGTAATTTTGCAATTAACTGGTTAATATCAACTTTATTGGTAACTTATATATTAATAAATAAATTACATTTTCGGTTTATTTGTATTAAATAAAACGTTTTGGGCATTCATTCTGTGGCCGTCTTCAGATAGTATTTTGATACAAACAAAAGAGTGTTGCATATAGATATCTACAATCCGAAGTGATTTATATCAAATTTTATCTGAAGAAGGAAGGCCACAGCATGAATTGCCGAAACGTATTTAATACTAATAAACCACAGTTAAACCGAAAATGTAATTTATTTATTAATGATAACTGTGCAAGCTTTAATTCCAAAAAATAAATATATATATTTATTTATTTTGATATATTTTCCTTTATGGCCAACTCTCATAATGTATGCGTGATGAAAAATTTTAATATTAAATGAGCATACAACGGCTACCCATTTTCTCCCTTTGCCTTCTCCTAGTTTAAATAATCCAACTACTTAAATATGTGAGGTTCTACTCTTGAAATGGCTTTTGAGAAGACCACTTTACCATACTTTATCAATTCTAATTACAGCTTCCATCATAACTAGCTAAAAAAATATGTTTTGATTTATCTTAATTATATTTATCAATTTTATCTTTCGATATACATTTCTTAAAATTAGAGTGATGAGAATGAATAATCATCAAAAAATAAACAAAATTCTTATATTTCCTATTTTATTTAAAGTTTAAAGCAAATAATTCTTTCAATATTTAATTAATTAATTAATTAATATTTAACATCCTGGTGATAAACTAAATTGGTTTCTCAAAAATTCACTATTATAAATTATAAATATATAAAATAATATACACAAAGTATTATCTTTTTCTGAAAGTACTTTTCAATTCCTAATATAAGATAATAACAATTTTTTTATTTTCTTCCGTGACTGCTGCTATTTTGTTAATAATTTTATTCAAAATTATATTCTTTATATTCAAATAATATATAGTCTGTAAAATTATATAAATAAGTAATCAATTTTATTTTATTAATATATTATTATAGTTGGAAAAAACATATAATCAAAGCAGTTATGTAAATTTGAAAAGCCACAATAAATACGGTATTTTTGCTGGGTCTGTTCTTTTTTTCAAAACCTCACATTAAAAAGTGATGACAAACATATGAGAAAGAAAAATGATATAGGCCACCATAAAACCGACCGTCACCTTCCCCCATAGGAATTGTATATATTGTAAACTACCATTTCTTTTAATTTGAACTGTACCAAAAGTTGATCAAGTTGAGATATTTATCATAAATGTTAAATAGGAAATTTTATATAGATCCATTTAAACATGGAGAGATTTCAATTTTATTCCTTAACGTGAAATAAAATAGATATGGGCGATATTTTACCTCTTTTGACATCTTATAATATGTATTGACGTAAGCACCGCCTCCTAACATTCCTTCCCAAAGGATGAGAGCAAATACGACCCATATACCGGGAATATAAAAGTAGATCACGTCGGTCAGCAATAATATTACATTTATCAGCTGAAACATAGAAAGCAATTAAATCTCTCAGTAATATAATAATGTTAGAGAATAAATCAAATATATTTTTCACACATCTCTTTTTGAGTTTATATAAAATTCTTTAATAAAATTTCTTGAAAATCAAATTATAGGGATCGTAGAGCTATTATGGAAATTTTTCTTAAACATACATCTTGTAAGAACAATTCCATTGCAAATATTTTCATTATGACATTGGTTCCCGTCTTCAGGAATAATCAATCGTCTAAGGGACGAAGACGCTTCCAGAAAATTATGATTGGGAAGCAAAAAAAAGATTAAAATAAGTCTCAAAAAATGCACTAATGTAACAATTTCAATAAATATGCAATATAAATCGGAAAAATGCAATAGACAAAATTATTTAATAACAATTAGTTATAGAAAAAAAACTGAATTAAATTAAATGAAAAGGAGGAGAACTGTGAACGTTTTGAACGATGGTCTCGCTCTTATTCAAAACAGTCAAATAGCAAATGAAAATTACAGAAGATTATATCTTACAAAATATCTATAATTTGCGTTTGACTTGACTGCCTTGAAGAAAAGTGCGACCAGAGTTCGAAACGTTGTCAGAAAAATAAATTTTAATTATTTCTCTTTGGTTGACACCTTTTTACGTCTCTATGTGTTAAAATAAGTGGCGTCATTTGCCCTCCTCCCCTCAATTTTACGCCCTTCAAAAGAAAGGGAGTGCTTCTAAATGGCATTGCACAAGTATAGTTATACGATGCTTGCCTTTTATATTTCGGGATTTGAGATCAAAAATAAATCTTTTTGACTGCCAAATATTCAAGCAATATTGAATGTATGCTGGTCCCACTAATGCACAAGGATACCTCAATCTCACGATAAGTCACATGACGATCTTGCAGTATCAGTTCACGCACAGCATCAATGTTTTCCAGAACAACAACCGATTTTGGACGACCTTCACTAAATTCGTCCTTAACCGAACTACGCCACGATTGAAGTCGATCATCGATAAACAGTAGTCTTTGATGGTGCTTCATCGCCAAAAGTCGAATTAAGTTCATCGATGCACTGTTATTGGGTTAATCCTCTTTAAAGTTGTAAAAAATAATTGCTCGAAAATTTTTAGCCGAGATGATTTCAAGTTATTGTAAACTACACAAATGGCGCTGGTATGTCAATTCGTTCTGAGTACTTATACCATCAAAAATGTCAAACTTTACAATAGAAGCGTCAGCAACACTAGTTTAGCGCAATCCCGAAATAAAAAAGGCAACCCTCGTCTAGGAGTTATAGGAGTGAATTATTCTTTTTTATATTGCCGAGCATGAGAAGGTGTGTTTATTGGGAGGTTCATCCTATTGTAAAGGTAGCAGGTTTGCCTCGATAGCAGAATATTCAAGAGCATGAATTATGCCCAATCATACACAAAATCAGCTCACATAATAATTTTCTCTTAATAGATATTTTAAATTACCTGGAAAAAAGAGAGCCAATTGAGACGTCTAATATGAACAATATTGACAGAAGAACGGGAGATAAAGACGCCAATTTGGTAGATCAATTGGAACCATCTATATTGGCCTTTTTGGTCCAGAATAAAATCTGGGAAATAAATCAGCTCATACTACAAGTATAATGAAAAATAATCAATTAGAAAACTCAATCTAAAAAAAATAATTCATTATAAAATAAATTTTATATTTTTATATGAATAGGAAATGAATAAAAATTTTACCAGTTAGAATGCCTCATGTTTGCTTATTAAAAAAACTAACAATAATATCATTTATTATTTTTATATTATTAAAATATTAAAAGAAAATTATACTTACAATTCCTTGATTTATAAAATATTCCAGAAAATAGACTGAAGCGAGTGGGAACATATATTTTAAAAGTTTAGGGAGTGATCGAATTTTTTGCTCTAATGTCATTGAATTTTTCACAGTATTTTCAACTGAACCAGTATACTCAGAAATGTTTCTTTGGGAAGAATTTGTTGATCGTCGCTTTCCACAAGGAAAAATTGGTTCGCTATGAGGTAAAATAAACCAAAACCTGCAAAATGGAAAAATTAAAATATAATTATAAGTAATTAATAAAAAGAAAAGGGAACACCAAAAAGAGAACAAAGTCATCGACAATGTTTGAACCAAATCAGACCAACCATCTTCCTATCTTGAAAAAACCGTTTTTTAATTAGAAATAATAATTTATATAATGATGTTTAAGAGTCATTTTTTATGGTCATGAGCAGGGCAGTAGCCAGAATATTTTTTCAGGGGTTTATAAAGAATAAATTTATATCAATATAATTATATTTAAAAGAAATTTTAAAGAACATAAAATATTTTAATAAATAATATTTTTAAGGTTAGATTTGGCCGCTTCCTTGCTATTTTATTAGTTTTTATTAAATAAATAATTTTATATACTCACGTTATTGCCATCAATAAAGGAACTACAAGCATTGTTAAAAGAGTTTGACGGGGACTCAAAACAGCAGATAATCCAATATATGAAGCTGCACCCAAAATTCCTGCTCCACCGGTCCCGGAAGACCATGTTGAAATGGCGTTACTAAAAATATTTTTAGGTAATTATGTAAGTGTAAAATTCAACAATGCGGTTTATTCCATTATTACTCTCAGCAACAATGGGGATTTATCAGGCTGCCTGATTTTTTTTGTCGAAATTTTATTAATACTTTTATTTATTTATAAAATTTTATTTGTGCATTTAGGCTTTCGTGAGAGGTCCTCTCCGAGTTAGGTGATAATTTTAAACAACTTTCAGTGTAGTGAAATTATATATAATATGATATTAAACTTATTAAAGAATATGAATCATATCATAATCTTTAAATATTGTTTCATTTAATTAAATAATAATATCTAATATAATTAAATGATTATTGCATTTTAAATAAAAGCATTTTTTTAAATTTTTATTTTATACTTTTTAGTCCTATTTATTATTTTTTCAACATAAGTATAAACTAAAAAAGTTTTTTCAGTTTCTCAGCTTGGTCATTAGAAGTTCGTTGGCAAAATTTTATGAATTTTTTATTTCCCTTCAAATTGGTTTTTTGTAAAAGATACAAAAATTTGTTGAAAAATTTGTTCAAAATGATGAATAGAACAATTTTGTATATAGATATTATTTTACTAAAATTAATAGTTAAAGTGATATTTTGATTTTTCAGGTTTGAACTTCAAATGAAGTACCATTGTAAATGGCCTCGTTTTACTAAGTGTTGTCATCTTGAGCCTATATACACAATATCAGATCTCTAGTTTATTGAGAAGTTTTTTAAAAATTGACTACAAGATGTCCACAGACAGACAAAGCAAGTTTAAATAAAAGCGCTTAAAAAAAGATAATACTTTATCTGATATTGAACAGGCCTTTTTTCATTCCAAAAATGAAGTATTATTATATTAAATAACTATAATTATTTTACATTTTCGCTTTACCTTTCATATCTGGAAGTATAGGCGAGAAGTGTAGCTTCGCCTAGTCCTGAAGCAAGGGAAGTTAAAGCCACACCAAGGATTGCAACTGATACAATTTCTATTGAAACTAATATAAATCCTGCAGCGCCAAGCAACACTACCAGAATCATACGAACCCTAAAATTTTAACAAGTTAGTTGTAATTCAAAAATTATAATAGTATCACAGATTTGCAAAAAACAAGCAACTTACTGAATATAAAAAGGTAAAAAAGGAGCAAGTAATTTGATGCAAAATGAGGGAAGAATATCTGCTAATAATATGGCTCCCGTTGATAGAGTGTTACAATTCCGTGGATAAAAATTAGTATCATTGTCATTGTCCTAGAACGATAGAATGTTTATTTTTATAAATTAAAGAAAATTCAGTATTAATTGCTTCCGATGCTATTTACAATTTTACTCTTACTTGTATTCATTTAGTAGCATTTTATTTTAGTTATTAATAGACAATCATATCTGAGATATTCCCCATAAAACGAACCAAATGGTCACATCCGTGACACACAGTTTTATGTTAATAATATGTTTTCTTTACTTTCTACAAAACTATTTGCGGGCTTCATAATATATAACGAGTTAAAAAAAACATTTAATCGAAAATATATTATAACCTACATTTTGTATGGGGGGAGAGGATGTTAAAACTACCTAAAATGACATTAAAAAAATTTTTTTGTCATTTTTAAAAAAAACCCAATTTTGCCAACTTGGACTTTATTGGACAAAAAAATCAATAAAAAGTATCTTGATCAAAAATACTAAATACGTTTTTCCAATTGCTAATTTAAATAGTTTGATCTTTTTATTTGGAAAAAGTTGTCCTGGGGGCTGTCATTCATGCTGTCATAACGAATTACGCACTCTGCAAAATAGTTTCCGCAACGCCCCTTGGCTACGTCTCTGATCATAACTTGAAACTGCGTGTCACTGTTGTGACAAATTGGCTAAATTCATGCTGAATCACTCATAAAATAGATTTAGATTTTTTGACACAGTGACCGTTCTTGAGGTCATTTTTAAGATTCAAAGTCTTATTTTTAGTTACGCGACAGGTATAAGCATAAGAATTATTTAATGTTAAATGACTAGAACTAAGAAGCAACATGAAAGAAAAAACTGAAAAATTTGTAAAATAAAATAATTTGTGGCGGTTAACCAATTTTAGCCAAAATCATCATAATTGATTCACTATATAAGATTTGAAAATTGGATGAGTTTAAAGAAAAATTAAATGAATGATAGAGGGAAACTATCTATAATAAGCATGATTTTATTATTTTATTCAAGTAATTGAAGAGATCCTTATGCTGTCAATCACATGCGTAGAGAAAAATTAACGAATACGCACTCTGCGCGTGCGCAGCATGAGGGCTGATTCAAAAATCTGTATAAAATAATAAACAAGATCACGTTTATTATAAATTGTTTCTCTTCTTTTTTATAGAATATAGTGATACCAGTAACGGATGAAAAATACGTTTTAATATTAAACAATTTTTTTTAAGTGACTTCCTGAACAATTTCATGAATTATTTTTTTTAATCTCTGATTTTGATTTTTTAAAATTAAAAATTTTGAAAAATATTTTTAGTGAAAACGACATTTCGGTATCATTTTTAAAATAATTTATCCATAGTAATTTCCTAACTAGAAATAATATCACTGTTGGTCTAGATGATAAAAAAACGTATGAATGATTTATACCATTTATTATATAAGATAAATATGAATGAAAAATTTTAATTGTGAAATATGCATATATGCACAGGATGGATTCTGGCCAAGAGCTAATAAAAAATAAAAATAAATAAAAAAAAAAACATAAAGGAACTTTATAATACTCTTCCAATCAAAAAAAAAATATAAATCACATTAGTGTTTCTGCATAGATTATTTAGATATTATAAAATATAAGTTGAAAAATGAAAGTTAAAATTTATTTTATTATAAATTATTAATTAAGAAATTTTCATTTCACGCGCTTTTCAAAATTCAGTATTTTTAATTTTATTTTAAACAATGCGATCCGATCGGGGCCACACTTCCTGGCTCTTTTAATTGGAAAACTGTGCAAATATAGGAAATGTATATAACCTACTCATATCATATTTTTTATCTGATTTTCCTGAAGATAAAGCATTATAAAACTAAATGTTAAATATTATTTTACTTAGAAAATTTCCTTTATTTATGGAATATTTTAAAAGATTTCTTCATATAATGACATTCGAATTAAATTTTTAAAAACCTTAAAATCTAAAAAATATTTTAGATTATTATTAATAAAATATTATTTCGGATTTATTGTAGCATTCTACAAATTGTTGTCCAGGCAGATAGAGCAAGTTAAATAAGCGATTAAGAAGATCAAAAAGCGTTCTTCTTAAGAAAAGAACAAGGAAAATGTTTACTAAAAAAGGACTGTCCTATTCAGAAAAGGTCAGTTGGCTAATGCCCTGTCCACACTGACTGCCATCGGACTTAATAAATTTAGACTTTTTATGCCCTAAGGTGAAAATTAGGATTATTTTAAGAAAGTTAGTTTTAAAATTAGTAAAATTCTAAACATTTGAGTTCCGTCTTTTAAGGATGCTACCTTAATGTTTTTATTAAGAAAGCCAAAGAAGGGTTAAAGAAGAAATTGATTAAAAGGGGTCAAAAGAACAGATGCAAAAGGAGACCAAGGCAAGCATCTATTATCCTTGATTTGGTGTCTCCTTACCGAAGTTTTGATCAATTCTCTTCCACACAATGAGATTTACAAAAAGACAGCATTTTCTCCTTTATAAAAAGTTGGTTAATTTAATATTATTATACTTATTAAAAGGAACTTTTCAGAAAACATTACCGTAACATTTGAATGTGATGCGTTTGGATCTTCCAAAATATCATGAGCAGCACTCAACATAACTACATATCCATAGTTGTTACATAATCCAAGTATCCAATAGGATATTAAAATTCTCCACATATAAGTTTTTTTCCCCCTTAAAGGTTGATTCTCATGTAATTCGCCTTGTTGTGAGTTGTTATAAGCTGTTTTTACTAAAAAAAATAAAAATAAATATTAATATTTTTTAGACAATTAAAAAGATAAATAACAAGAAAATTCACATATAAATTTATTTTTATTGTAAAAATTTTACATAATATATAAGAATATCATGACAATCAAATAATATTTTAAAATAATAATAAATAATAAATTTATGTAAAAAAAATGGTTCTTACAGTGTGGTCTGTAGACTCCGCAGAAGCAGTGGCGTAGCAATTAAAAAATTATAGAAGGATCAAATATTTGTAGCCTATATATATTATGCGTATCAAAAATAAATAGACAAACTCTATCTTTTGATTCATCTTAATATATTTGGCGAAGGATACTGCTTGGATAATAAGGTTTGAATTTTTTGCAGGCAGAAATAAAAATTTAACTATATAAATCAAATTCTTTATTTCTTAATGCGAACGTTAACGTTTTGGCTGATGTCAGAGAAGGGTGCAGTTTGTTGTACACTTTCCTTTCGACACTTATCTGTTATCATTGTTAAAATTATTTATTTATTTATTCAATGAAATGTACATTTGAGCATTTGTGAATAAATAATATTCGCTTAGAGAGGACGGGAAGGATGTTGATTGGTCGATAATCTGCACATGTGCAAGGACTCCTTATTTTAGATATTGGGATGACTCTGGCAATTTTCCAGCAGCAGGAGAAGGGTAAGGTTGTTATTAAAAAATTAAATATTTTGGTAATAATTGGCAGTATGACAGGGAGAATCATGAAGATGAGATCCAGAGAAATTCCATCGAAACCCAAGGCCTTAGACTTAAACCCAGAAAGAGGCCGTAATACCCCCTCACCGGAAACAAATGAGAAATAGAACTCATCAGACAAGGTTTCCCCAAGAGACTCAGGATGATCAGAAGATTCGAGGCCAACACCTGCAAAGTGATCATTGAGCTCATCCAGATCGACCATAACGGCCGGCGGGTTAGAGCCCACCAGACCATGCCTTCTCATGTTGCTCCAAAGCACTCGGGGGGGAAGGTCAGTACTCAAATCAGTCATTAGAGCACCTTTTTTAGTCCTTCGAATCAAAGCTTTGGTTCTAATTCTCAATACTCTAATTATAAAACAAAAATACACACAACAACAGCTATACTGACCGAGATAGAGGAAGCAGTGATTACTCTACAAATTCCAATGTCCTGAATGTCGGGAGACATCAGCCGAAACGTTGACGTTCGCATTAAGAAATAAAGAATTTGATATAT